>CM055903.1:5700901-5724747 GCA_029582155.1 Panopea generosa | reverse complement strand
TTGTTTAAAGTTTTTAGTAAGCTCTCAGTAATTACTATCTGTACACTAATGAATCTTCACATTCCAAGGGGACAAGCTGTATAACTTACCTTGAATTTTAGACAGAATTGTACTTGGAAATTTGGTTCAAGTTCTATAACAAATTGCCATCTCACAAATGTTCTCATTTCCAGTACTAGTGTAGAGCGTATGGTCCATTGGTAGAGTATGGAACCCATAATCAGAGGGTCCCGCGTTTGGTTGTTTGCCAGGGCTTAGTGTGGTGTTCTTGCCCAAGACACTTTTCTGCACCTTAGTACTGGTTCTACCCTGGAAGACTTGGAGCATGATTTGTCTTAGTTGTAATTACTTGTTTCACAACTGAAGTAGAACAAGTAAGTTGAATATTTAATAAGAGGATCCAAAAGGGACAAGTGGTTTAGAGGTAGCCTCCTAATATATGGACAGTTTGGTTGATGTTTTATAGCAAGTTACATCTCTAATAGTCATACCCATCAGTGAAATATTATATCTCAAAATAAAACTCATAGGGGAAAATGCCCGAACATTTACTTGTCAGAATTATGTCCCTTTTCATACTTGGATAATTAGGTCAGTCTTTTAACCCTTTACTTCATATAGACACCTTTTGACACCTCTAATATAGAAACCTTTGGACACCTCTAATATAGACGCCTTTGGAAACATCTAATATAGAAGGCTTTTGAAAACAGTGTAGGACCAGTTCTGATTGCTCGTAACGAGCAATCAGAACAGGTCCTACACTGTTTTCAGCTCTATCAAAGTAAATAGGTAAAATGTATCTATTCATGGAAATTGACTATGTGTGGCTTTGACTTTGGAAGAGTCCACTTAAAATGCATATGGAGTAAAGGGTTAAAGCACGTCTCATATTATTGTCCAGTTTCAGTAATCTGATAGCTATTGTTTTGAGACAAGCTTGAAATAGTCAAGTGCGCTGTTCTCCACAGCTCTATTATTACTGATTTTTTCCATTTGTTGAAAATGTAGCACATTATGACTTGAATGAAGATGACTTTATTTATAAGAGGTTATCAAAAAATTAAAACATGTTTTGGAATTTACAGTCCATTTTCAGATTTGGCCTGACAACTTACATTTTGTATTATATTGACATGTTTCAGATGCCTGAAATGTGATAACAGTCAGTTACACTCTTCAGAAAACATGGATCCAGTATTACCACAATTTGACGTCTGGTCTCGTAAACGCAGGCACACAATCAATGCCCTTTACAATATAGCAGATAAGCTTGATGATCACCACAAAAAGGTCAATAAAAGTCGTATTGCAGGATCATCTGCTGCATTAAGTGGAGCTGTAGTTGCTGTGGGATCAGCAATATTGATGCCGTTAACTGGCGGACTGTCTGCAGTTCCTGCCTTGGTGGGTGCAGGACTGGGAGTAGCAGGAACTGTAACATCTGGCGCTGCACAATTTGTGGAGTCCAGACTTGCAAAGGGAGCTTTAAATGAAACACAGACTTTGATTGATGATGATCTCAAATCTTTACTGAAAATGAGAAAGTCATCAATACAATAAGTAATTCTCAGGACTCTGTTGTAAAATACTTGGAGGAAATGGTGGAGGCAAGTTTGACTACTGTTTTACCACAGCAGGAAATGATGAAACAGGAGAACAGTGACATGAGCAAAGTAGCAAAATGGGAGACCAAAATTTCACAAGATGTTTTATCAGGCATTGCCAAAATAAATATCCCACCAGTATTGACAAAAGGTTTTCAGATAGCAAGGAAGACGAATTTTTTAAATATCAACACGATATTTAATACAGGAAAACAGGCTATTAAAGAAAGAGCATTGCAAGTATCAACTTCTGGCAAATACTGAATTCAGGTAGGTTTCTGCATGTTACTGGAATAATCTTAAATGTGGCACTTCTTCCAGTAGACATCTACGATCTGGTGACAACAGTAATAGATCTTAAAAAGGGTAAAGGTCATGAGGCATCTGTAGAAATTAGAAGACAGGCAGATCAACTTGCTCAGCAGCTGAACGAGGTGAGAGACTACTTGATGACAACTGTGGCAGAACTGAACAACTTTGTTCTGCTGATCAGGCGTGTACAAAGGGAAGGGTGCACTGCATATTTAAATTCCATACTGAACCAAATCCTGAAGAAGTTATTACCTTACAAAAAGACATTGTAAAGGCATTTGACACAATTGAGCTGCAGGAAAGAAGAATCTTTCTCTTCTGAGAAGTATTCATTCAGGTGGACTCTCAGCCATTTTGATTAATTGTGATGGCATTAAGAATGCAATCTTCAAAGAGTTGGCTGTAGTTGTATGGTCTGCATGGAAAATGGGAAACAAATCTGTGTTGTTTTTTACAAAATACAAAATCTCACCATAGACCCTATATTATGGACACTTTTTGGTGTGTCGGTGAATTGCTTTGGTACTGAATCCGAAAGAGGTGTCAGCATATTGTTTCTTTAGATTTTGATGGGGAAATTATGTCCAGTGAAATTTTTGCAGATAGAACAGACAAAGACTCTGACTGGAATGGACGCTGTGTCGTTGTTAATGTAACTATAGTAGAAGAGAAATACACATTAGCAAATATCTTGGCGCCAGATGGAAGCATGGACAGGAAATTGTTCCTGAAAGAAGCTTCAGCATTTGTTGGAAGTCACAAAGATGGTCGACTGATTGTTGCATCAAACTTCAGAACTGAGGTACCGACTATGACAGTAGATGTTCGCAACAGGGTCAGCAGCCACGTACCACTGTCTCTGATACAGAAGTTTATTCCCTATCGGAGCGTGTGTGAGTATTTGATCTACAGACCACATTCCATGAATGAACCTGCTGACCTTGTGGACATGGTGTGCGGTGAATATATGTTACCAAGTTGTGGGCCCATCATAGTCAATTGGTCCCAGTGTAGAAAGCCTATACTGACAATCGAAGATTATTCGGGTCAACTCCAACCCTTGCTGAGATTAGGTGTCACAGATCTTTGGCAAAAGAAAAATTCAGGATTCCTTGAATTTTCCATGGAACATAAAAGTGGACACAGAGTTATCACATCTTGTCAAAATCTGGATTTCTTTGTCAAGTCTGAGATGGAAGAGGAGATAAGCCATTGCAAGATTGAACATTCCTTACGCTTCCTGGGATTCTTAAAGCAATCCGCCATGATGTTCCAATGTAAATCAGGGAATAATTAACGTGTTTGTGGAAGTCTGCTGTGAGCATAAATGGAAAGTGTGAATCGGGAGACAGTTAAATTGATTGCATCACATTACTTGGAAATTTTATGGAAATGCTATGAAATTCTATGGAAAATGTCAATTTTGGGTTGCTTCTAGATGATTGTAGTCTGCAACCTTCCATGAAAAGTATAAATAATAGGATATTTAAAGAAATTCCATAAAACTATAAATCAGAGGATGATTAAACAATTTTTGCAGCAGTCAGCTATGGAATTCAAGGGAAAGTGTAAATCTGGGGATAATTAAAGATTATATTGCAGTCTGCTATGATATTCACTGGAAAGTGTAAATCTGGGAATAGTTAAAGATAACTGCAAAAGTCTGAAATGTTATTCCATGGAAAGTGTAAATTTAGGTAAAATAAAAATGATTGCAGTAATCTGCTAAGAAATTCCATGGAAAGTGTGAATCTTGGAATAGTTAAAGAAAATTGCAGTCGGCAATGAAGTTCCATGGAAAGTGTAAATATGGTGATCATTAAGATAATTACAGCAATCTGAAATGCAATTCCATGTAAAGTGTAAATCTGGGAATACTTAAAAGATAATTGCAGTCGGCAATGAAGTTCCATGGAAAGTGTAAATATGGTGATATTTAAAGATAATTACAGCAATCTGAAATGTAATTCTATAGAAAGTGTAAATCTAGGAATACTTAAAGATAATTGCAGTTGACAATGAAGTTTCATGGAAAGTGTAAATATGGTGATAATTAACAATAATTACAGCAATCTGAAATGTAATTCCATGGAAAGTGTCAATCTGGGAATACTTAAAGATAATTGCAGTTGACAATGAAGTTCCATGGAAAGTGTAAATATGGTGATAATTAACAATAATTACAGCAATCTGAAATGTAATTCCATGGAAAGTGTCAATCTGGGAATACTTAAAGATAATTGCAGTTGACAATGAAGTTCCATGGAAAGTGTAAATATGGTGATAATTAACAATAATTACAGCAATCTGAAATGTAATTCCATGGAAAGTGTCAATCTGGGAATACTTAAAGATAATTGCAGTTGACAATGAAGTTCCATGGAAAGTGTAAATATGGTGATAATTAAAGATAATTACAGCAATCGGAAATGTAATTACATGGAAAGGGTAAATTTAGGTATAATAAAGATGATTGCAGTAATCGGCTTGGAAATTCCATGGAAAGTGTAAACCTGAGAATACTTAAAGATAGTTGCAGTTGACAATGAAGTTTCATGGAAAGTGTAAATAATTTGATGATTAAAAATAATTACAGCAACCTGAAATGTAATTCCATGGAAAGTGTAAATCTGGGAATACTTAAAGATAGTTGCAGTTGACAATGAAGTTCCATGGAAAGTGTTAATATGGTGATAATTAAAGATAATTACAGCAATCTGAAATGTAATTCCATGTAAAGTGTAAATCTGGGAATACTTAAAAGATAATTTCAGTCAGCAATGAAGTTCCATGGAAAGTGTAAATATGTTGATAATTAAAGATAATTACAGCAATCTGAAATGAAACTCCATGGAAAGGGTAAACTTGGGTATATTAGTTAAGATTGCTGTCTGCTATAAAATTCCATGAAAAGTGTGAATCTTCGAATAGTTAAAGAAATCGCAGTCTGCTTTGAAGTTCCATGGAAAGTGTAAATATGGTGATAATTAAAGATAATTAAAGTCTGCTATGAAATTCTACTGAAATTGTAAATCAGTATAGATTAAATTCAATAGCAATCTGCAATGAAATTCCATGGAAGGATGATTAAATATGATTGTAGTCTGCTCTGAAAAAACTTGAAAAGACAATTGCAGCAGTTTGAAATGAAATTCCGTAGAAGGTGTCAATTTGGAGATAATCAAAAATCATTGCGGCACTCTGCTATAAAATTCAAAAAAATGTAAATCTGGAGATAATTAAAGATGATTGCAGCCATTTAAAATTAAAATCCATGGACAGTGTAAATCTGGATATTATTATAATTATTGCAGCCGGCTTTAATGTCATGGAAACATTGGGAACAGACAAAAATAAGAATACTTTTGACTACAAGCTGGACAAGGTTGCATAAATTTATGATATATACAGCTTTTCTTTTTTTGGTATAAATTATTTTATTTTATTTCATATTTACATACACATGTAACTATTATATTTTTCTCAGCACAGAATTCTTACGCAGTATAACTTTAAATACATGCAATACATCATGATATATTATTATTAAATCAATCAAGGACTTTAACTAGTATCATTTATATTTTATTATTAAAAAATAGTTTGGCTTCATCATTCAATGTTTATTATTCAGTAACTTCATTATGAAACATCTTGTTCTGTATATATATAGGACACAAGGAAGTAGAGCAAGTGCAGGTATCACTTACCACGTTATGGTTGAAGTAATGTATACTACTCGAAAGACTATAATATAGAACAAAAGTATACCAATGGTTCAGTCATTACTGAAATAAGGCTATCAGACGATCAATTAACCTAACCACTCTTTCCTGGGATCCTGGATGGTTAACCGTTACTCAAGCACACCCCATCTCTGCAAGTAACTGATAACTTTCCCACTTGAATCAGCGGTGAGAGACAACTGATAATGAGACACAATGTTGTATATAATCGTCACGGAAGCTGTGGCTGGGCAAGGATTTGAAATCAAGGCCCCTGGATTGATAGTCAGATGCGCTACTTATGGAGCTAATAGGCCCAGCTTTTTAAAACATTTCAAGAATTAAATGGCCTTTACTTGAAAATATGGTAATATATATAGTGACGATTGTTAATGACGGACGCATGACATAATTACGTTAAACATGTATTTCGTATACAGTTAGTAATACACTAACAGTTGGTGATACCCACACTCGCTCAACTGTTACACAAAATATGGTACAATAATTCAAACTTCAAGTAACTGTTCTAACAATGAGATGACAACATGATTTCTTAAACAGTTAAGATGGCACGTATGTTTAGTACAGTGTTAATAAATTCTTTTTTGATGAACTGCTTAGAAAATTTAACATGCCATTGCAACAGTTCAATAATTTGTATAACGTTGAGGGCATTCATTGTATAATTTCAATACTGTACATATCCTGGTTATCTGTGGCCCTGCAGGTGATGCAATACTGTAGGTATCCTGGTTATCTGTGGCCCTGCAGGTGACACAGTACTGTACGTATCCTGGTTATCTGTGACTCTGCAGTTGACACAATACTATACGTATCCTGGTTATCTGTGGCTCTGCAGGTGACACAATACTGTAGGTATCCTGGTTATCTGTGGCTCTGCAGGTGACACAATACTGTAGGTATCCTGGTTATCTGTGGCTCTGCAGGTGACACAATACTGTACGTATCCTGGTTATCTGTGGCCCTGCAGGTGACACAATACTGTATGTATCCTGGTTATCTGTGGCCCTGCAGGTGACACAATACTGTAGGTATCCTGGTTATCTGTGGCCCTGCAGGTGACACAATACTGTACGTATCCTGGTTATCTGTGGCCCTTGCAGGTGACACAATACTGTACGTATCCTGGTTATCTGTGACTCTGCAAGTGACACAATAATGAACGTATCCTGGTTATCTGTGGCTCTGCAGGTGACACAGTACTGTACATATCCTGGTTATCTGTGGTTCTGCAGGTGACACAACACTATGTATCCTGGTTATCTGTGGTTCTGCAGGTGACACAATACTGTACGTATCCTGGTTATCTGTGGTTCTGCAGGTGACACAACACTGTATGTATCCTGGTTATCTGTGGTTCTGCAGGTGACACAATACTGTACGTATCCTGGTTATCTGTGGCCCTGCAGGTAGTGACACAATACTGTACATACCCTGGTTTTCTCTGGCTCTGCAGGTGACAATAATTCATTTGTTCTTTTAATAGATAATATTTCTATCAGATCTAAAATATTTGCTACATTTCTTCAAAGGAATAAGAAGTTTTAAATGTTATTGAACACTAAAAACAACTGATGATGAGGCCAAACGACTATTAAAATCAACAGTGTTGAATATGTCTTGGAACATCGTTGAACACTCACGCGTAATCCATTCCGATACTCTCCATTTTTCACCCGTGGGAAATTACGCTACCTTTGCGTAGTTTTATTTGAACGTAAGCTAATGTTGGCAATGTCTTATCAAAACGGCGTTTGCATGAAACTAGCATTGCGATTGGATAATATTCCCTTCATGAAATCATGAAGGAACCAATCATATGGTTGCATCGTGGCTTGTATAAATGATGCAAAGCTAGTGTTATATCCCACAGGTGATAAATGGAGAGTATCAGAATGGATTACGCGTGGGTATCTGAAGATGGTCTTAACCCTTTACTCAATAGATACGTGTTTTCTCACACCAATCACAGAAGGCCTTTGAAAACAGTGCAGGAAGAGTTCAGATTGCTCATAATGAGCAATCTGAATACTTCCTGCACTGTTTTCCACTCTGTCAGTTAATATAAACATAATTCACCCAATAATTCAAAAGCCTTTTATATTAGGTGTACAAAGGCATCTATATTAGAGGTGTCCAAAGGCGTCTATATTAGAGGTGTCCAAAGGCGTCTATATGAAGTAAAATGCTTTCGAGAAAATAATTTTGCATCAGATAAATTTTTTGTGTAAAACATTCAAATATTTAAGAGAATTTCAACTAAAAATGTTGTCTTCTAATTTTTTTTAATAAATTACAGTGCAAAAACTATGAAATGCAAATGTTGAATTGAATTTAAAAATGTGGCGTTATTGTTTGTTTTTTTAAAAAACGCTGATATGTTTATATTGTGTGTTAACTTAATGTTTTTTACAGAGATTCTGTAAAACTATTTATAGATATCAATTATAGGTTTCCGTAGATGTATTTTTTTGATGCTATACAATATACTGGTACATTTCTTTGTTCAGTATTGATATAAGAAAAAAAAATTTTTATTTGTCAGTTTGTATATACATAAATATGTATTTATTTCTATGATAGATTGTTAGCTGCCAATTAAATGCTATTCCATGATTAATGAAGCATGAAAGTATATGTAAAGTGTGCTTACACCACAGGCTTCAGTTTCACCCACATGTTTACTGAAGCATGACAGTATATGTAAAGTGTGCTTACACCACAGGCTTCAGATTTTCCAACATGTTTACTGAAGCATGACAGTATATGTAAAGTTTGCTTACACCACAGGCTTCAGTTTCACCAACATGTTTACTGAAGCATGACAGTATATGTAAAGTTTGCTTACACTACAGGCTTCAGTTTCACCAACATGTTTACTGAAGCATGACAGTATATGTAAAGTTTGCTTACACTACAGGCTTCAGTTTCACCAACATGTTTACTGAAGCATGACAGTATATGTAAAGTTTGCTTACACTACAGGCTTCAGTTTCACCAACATGTTTACTGAAGCATGACAGTATATGTAAAGTTTGCTTACACTACAGGCTTCAGTTTCACCAACATGTTTACTGAAGCATGACAGTATATGTAAAGTGTGCTTACACCACAGGCTTCAGATTCTCCAATATGTTTACTGAAGCATGACAGTATATGTAAAGTGTGCTTACACCACAGGCTTCAGTTTCACCAACATGTTTACTGAAGCATGACAGTATATGTAAAGTTTGCTTTCACAACAGGCTTCAGATTCACCAACATGTTTACTGAAGCATGACAGTATATGTAAAGTGTGCTTACATGACAGGCTTCAGATTCACCAACATGTTTACTGAAGCATGACAGTATATATAAAGTTTGCTTACACGACACGCTTCAGTTTCACCCACATGTTTACTGAAGTATGACAGTATATGTAAAGTTTGCTTACACTACAGGCTTCAGTTTCACCAACATGTTTACTGAAGCATGACAGTATATGTAAAGTTTGCTTACACGACAGGCTTGAGTTTCACCAACATGTTTACTGAAGCATGTCAGTATATGTAAAGTTTGCTTACACCACAGGCTTCAGTTTCACCAACATGTTTACTGAAGCATGACAGTATATGTAAAGTTTGCTTACACCACAGGCTTCAGTTTCACCAACATGTCAAGTTTGCTTAAACGACAGGCTTAAGGTTCATCCACATGTTTACTGAAGCATGACAGTATATGTAAAGTGTGCTTACACCACAGGCTTCAGTTTCACCAACATGTTTACTGAGGCATGACAGTATATGTAAAGTGTGCTTACACCACAGGCTTCAGTTTCACCAACATGTTTACTGAAGCATGACAATATATGTAAAGTTTGCTTACACCACAGGCTTCAGTTTCACCAACATGTTTACTGAAGCATGACAGTATATGTAAAGTTTGCTTACACCACAGGCTTCAGTTTCACCAACATGTTTACTGAAGCATGACAGTATATGTAAAGTTTGCTTACACCACAGGCTTCAGATTCACCAACATGTTTACTGAAGCATGACAGTATATGTAAAGTTTGCTTACACCACAGGCTTCAGTTTCACCAACATGTTTACTGAACTATGACAGTATATGTAAAGTTTGCTTACACACCAGGCTTCAGATTCACCAACATGTTTACTGAAGCATGGACAATATATGTAAAGTTTGCTTACACCACAGGCTTCAGTTTCACCAACATGTTTACTGAAGTATGACAGTTTATGTAAAGTTTGCTTACACTACAGGCTTCAGTTTCACCAACATGTTTACTGAAGCATGACAGTATATGTAAAATGACATGTGCTTACACTACAGGTTTCAGTTTCACCAATATGTTTATTGAAGCATGACAGTATATGTAAAGTTTGCTTACACGACAGGCTTCAGTTTCACCAACATGTTTACTGAAGCATGACAGTATATGTAAAATGACTTGTGCTTACACTACAGGCTTCAGTTTCACCAATATGTTTATTGAAGCATGACAGTATATGTAAAGTTTGCTTATTTAAATGTTTTTTGCTCAATCAAGCCCATTTTGTCAGGAATGTTTAGATTATGATAGTTGTTGTAGCATTTAGAGCTGGATACGATTTATTCGACAACAGCAACATTTCACATTGTCACCGCAAAATCCGTATTACAGAAGCAGAAAAGAACACATTTTTCTGAACAAAAAGTTCATAAACTAGCTTCATACATATGATTATGATAGCATTTAAATAATCAGTGTCAAATATTTTATCAAAAAAATATCGGACTTATACGTGATGCCTCTTTAAAGAATTTTTACTTTTAGGCAACATATTTTTAGACTGGCTCAAATAAAATTACACATTGTATCATTTAAGTTTACCCCAGAATAGATATGCAGTCAGTCTAGACACAGTTAAGATTTTGAGTATTGAAGTTAATTTTAAACACAAGTTTATGAAGCAAAAGTGTTAAGGGTTTAAGGACACAGACAGGTTGATCCCTTGCTTCCATAGATATTATAAAGGAGCATGGTGACATATATGTTGACCTTGGGTTTGTATGTTGATGCATGTGTTGATGTGTGTGTTGTGACTGACAATGATAAATGATTTGTACTTTGTATACAATAAGGAAAAAAAGAAGAAATAATTATGTTTCTGGTGGCCCTACTGACTAATTTTTCACTGCCAACCGTAATTTTTTTATGACCTTGAAAAAGAAAAAAAAAATTTATAAAAGGAAACATTTAAGATACATTTGAGATTACTTTAGATACTCATCATAGACCACAGACTCTTTTATTTAAATGTTATTTTCTAGTCACTGTCAGAGATTGTTTCTTTTTTAAAACACACTCTTTCTAGTCTTTGTGTCTAGAAACACGTTTGGTAAGTAATGAATATGTATCTATATGTCTTTTTGTCACATAAAAACTAAAGTTTGAAACTATAAAGAATAAGGATGTTCATTGAAATGCTGCTTGTTAAATATCTGTATATTAAAAAAGATATGTGGAGATGTGTATATATATATGTGTGTATGTGGAGGTATTTAAAACAAAGATTTACCAGTTACTTTCTTATTTTATCAAATATTTAATCAAATCATGAACACAACAACTGTAATGTGGTGTTACAATGTGGCAAATGTGACAATATTGATATTTCAAATAACATATATAGCAAATACCTGAACAGATGTTTCAAAAAAACAAAAAACAAAAAAAAGTACCTACGTACCGACCCTGTTTTTTTTTATTGGCCATGCTACCAGAAACACAACTATTTTTTTTGGGCCTTATCATTCTAGAGTGTGATTTTTCCTGGAAATATTATATTGTTTGTTACATTGAGGATCAATAGTGTATTTGCAGAATATCACATGATATTGAAGGTCGTGCAAAATGGAATGTATGGTAAATATGTATACATATCAACTAAATTATATTTATCTCTTTATTTGTATAATTTTTTTTTATTGCATTGTTCATAAAAATGTGTTTTGAAAAACACACCAAAAAAAAGTATAAAATTTAATGTTAAAGATAATAAAATAAAATTACGTCTAACTGGGGATGTGGTATTTAACTTGCGACAAAGTCACCACAATAGAGGCAGGGGCATAAAGCCAGCAAAAGCTTGTAGTTGAAGAGACGTGTAAGAATCATTGAGATGTGTAAGAATCATTGAGATGTGTATTATATATTTGTATTTCATCCTCTACAAAAATATTATAAAACATAGTTATATCATTTTAACCTTGTACACACTGCAATGCCTTCAATTTGCATTTCATACTGTCTTAATATTATTCATTATAATTATGTTCATTTATTTATTGCATGGCCTATGTATACAGTAACATTGTACACAGGTAGGGCATCCACAGGCCCTGTTGGGCCTAGTTTATTTATATAATATAATTTATCTAACAGTTTTTATTTCAAGGCCTGATATCAATTAGTCACAAACTCACACTCAAAATCTAATTAAAATCAATTTAACAAGACAAATACAACTTTTTTGTCACAAACTCACAATCAAAAACTAATTAAAATCAATTTAACAGGAAAAATGCAACTTTTTTTGCAAAAGCAATTAATATCATAAGAAAACTGATTATATTTTCTTGCAAATACAACAAAATACACAGGAAGAATATTGTATTTTTAGACAAAAAAACCCAACAGTATTAATTAACCAAAAAAAAATCTTCAAAATACTTTAAAATCATAACCAGAAAATGTTAAGAATTTATTTATCTCTGTGCTAAAATTGAGATTTTGTGTCCGAGTATGACAGTTTGGTGAATTATTTGATGTCGGTTCTATTTCAAACCTGTAACATAAGACATGTGGCATCAACTAATCTGGCCATGTATAGGCCCCACCCCTAAATTGTTCATATCGTGTGTTTATACATTGTTATTCTCACCAAGGAATTATATAGAGAAGGAAAGGCAACTGAAAGAGATTTTGTGAATGCTCGCGTATTCACGCAAAACCTCACAATATCTCGTTTTTAATAATCTTCAATTCCATTCATCTCATAGAATTTGCTGAAACTCTGCAGTTCTGCAGGTACCAAGGTTCTAGGTTCATTCTGCATATTAATTTGTTGATGTATTTTTTTTAATCTGTATCTTAATTTGCTGTTTTTGTACATGTAGAGTGAACCTGGAATCTTCCTTCCTGTTGGCGTCGAATAACCTATAATGTGTTGGTATGCCGTAAAACCCTATTCATTCATTATCCATTCATCTCAGGAAATAAATCAAAATTCTTACACTGCAGAATGAAATTGTCATCAAAACAATACCATTGCCAGAAATTTGTGTTTAAAAATTGTTGAAGTACTTGTCATTACAAAATGTGTATACTGCAGCTAAAATAACGACAAATTACAATAAATTTTCCTTCAAACCTCAAGACCTTTAATTCAAGAGCATTTTGCATGATCGAAGCATGTTTAAACATCTTAGATTATATACAACTTACATTTTATGTACAAGAAATCAGTTGCCTGTGAATTATGAATGATTAATTTGCAAATTATGAATCCTTCGTGAGCTGTTTCATCAAATTTAGTCAGGAGATGCATGTTTCCTATCCTTCTGTACAAGTCCTTATTCTCACTGTGTGGTATTGCTGTGATACTCAGATATATTTATATATTCTTATTACCCTCTATCTGTTCATTAAAACAACGTTCTAATACTTAAATAAAAACAGATTGATTGATTGATTGATTGATTGAATATTTAGTATCATTTTTATGCCATCGAGGGCTAACAGACGATCAGTTAACCTAACCACTGTTTCCTGGGATTAACCGGTACTTGAGCACACCCCATCTCCGCAAGTAACTGATAACTTTCCCACTTGAATCAATGGTGAGAGACGAATGATAATGAGACACAATGTCGTATATCAATCATCACGGAGACTGTTGCCGGGCGGGGATTCGAACTCACGACCCCTGGATTGATAGTCAGACGCGTAACCGACTGAGCTAATCGGGCCCGGCAAATAAAAACAGACTTGGACAAAATATATTTAGAAAGATATATATTTTTTTATTATTTGAGACACTGTTGCTGTTATGTATTAGGGACGGTAAACAAGTGCTGTCTTATTTTTGTATCTTTATGTTTTCAAAGAACTGTGTTTTTTAATTATTTTTGTCATAGACATTATTGTGGTTGAATTATCTTCCCATATGTGGTTCAAGGGTGGCACATGAGTGGTGGGAAAAATAGGATCATTTTGTCTCCTGCAAGATGACAGATTGCTCCGATTAATTTTTTTTATTTTTTTTTATGCAGCAAAATGTTATGACACAATTTTGGTAAAGTTGCACCAAAATGTGATATGTTTATTTTTGTTAAAACACTAAACTGTGATATTGTGATTTGTGTATGTGATATGGTTATTTTTGTTAAAACGTCATAATGTAATAGGTTTGCTTTTGTTAAAACACTAAAATGTGATATGGTTACTTGTGTTAAAACACTAAAATGTGATATGGTTATTTTTGTAAAAATGTCATAATGTAATAGGTTTGCTTTTGTTAAAACACTAAAATGTGATATGGTTACTTGTGTTAAAACACTAAAATGTGATATGGTTATTTTTGTTAAAATGTCATAATGTAATCAATTTATTTTTTTTTAAACATCATTATCTAATCTGTTTATGTTAACTGGACCTGGTTAGCTCCATTGGTAGCATGTCTGACTGTCAATCCAGGGGTGATGATTGATATACAACATTTACTTTCATTGTTGTTATCTCTCACCACTTATTCAAGTGGGAAAGTTATCAGTTACTTGCGGAGATTGCCGTGCTCAAGTACTTGTTAATCTTCCAGGGTTCAGGAAAGAGTGGTTAGGTTAACTGATCATCTGTTAGCTCTCACTGGCATAAAAATTACACTAAATATTCAAACCAATCAACTGTTTATGCTTAATCAAACACATTATCTATCCTGTTTATGTTTGTTTAAGTACAATTCTATATTCTGTATATGTTTGTTGAAACACTATTCTGTTATGTTTGTTGATATGCCATTCTATATTCTGTTTGTATTTGTTTAAAAAAATCTGTAGTCTGTTTATATATACCATTCTATATTCATTGTGTGTTTGTTGAAACGCGTTCTATATTCATTGTGTGTTTGTTAAAACACCTTTCTATATTCAATTTGTGTTTGTTTAAAAATCATTCTATAAAAACACCGATCTCTATTCTGTTGGTATTAGTTTACATTTGTTAAAACATAATTATACATTTTGTTTACATTAGGTTATATAAATTAAAACGCAATTATCTATTTTGTTTATAATAGTTTCCATATGTTAAAACATCATTATCTGTTCTGTTGGTAATGGTATTCATGTGTTAACACTTCATTATCTGTTCTGTTGGTAATGGTATTCATGTGTTAACACTTCATTATCTGTTCTGTTGGTAATGGTATTCATGTGTTAACACTTCATTATCTGTTCTGTTGGTAATGGTATTCATGTGTTAACACTTCATTATCTGTTCTGTTGGTAATGGTTTTTATGTGTTAAAACATCATTATCTGTTCTGTTGGTAATGGTATTCATGTGTTAACACTTCATTATCTGTTCTGTTGGTAATGGTTTTTATGTGTTAAAACATCATTATCTGTTCTGTTGGTAATTGTATTCATGTGTTAACACTTCATTATCTGTTCTGTTGGTAATGGTATTCATGTGTTAACACTTCATTATCTGTTATGTTGGTAATGGTATTCATGTGTTAACACTTCATTATCTGTTCTGTTGGTAATGGTATTCATGTGTTAACACTTCATTATCTGTTCTGTTGGTAATGGTATTCATGTGTTAACACTTCATTATCTGTTCTGTTGGTAATGGTATTCATGTGTTAAAACATCATTATCTGTTCTGTCATGTGTTAACACATCATTATCTGTTCTGTTGGTAATGGTATTTATGTGTTAAAACATCATTATCTGTTCTGTTGGTAATGGTATTCATTTGTAAAACATCATTATCTGTTCTGTTGGTAATGGTATTTATGTGTTAAAACATCATTATCTGTTCTGTTGGTAATGGTATTTATGTGTTAAAACATCATTATCTGTTCTGTTGGTAATGGTATTCATTTGTAAAACATCATGATCTATTCTTTTTACATTAGTTAAAACAATATTACACAGTTTCTGTTATGTTTCATTGTATTTAAATACAAAACATATTAACTTACACGAAGAAACTTATTTCAGTCAAGAATTTTTAACATGTGTTGTTTAAAGAACGATTATGATCAATTGCAGAAAAGTTAACCAGTTACAACCCAACCCATCCCAATTTTAGTCGGCAATGGTTTGTGATTTGTTTTTATCAAGATTTGTGAAATTTTACATTTTTATATTAAAATATAGTTTAATGCAAATGGACAAGGTTCTTTGGGTGATATTTCTTGTCATGTGAATAGTGTACATAGCATCAGTATTATAGTAGTCTCACTTCCAAATGTTCTGGAAAAATCTTAACTTCAGCAAAAATATCTGTGTGTGAAGTTCATATATCAGGCCCCGATTTCTCAAAAATACTTCAGTTCATATTTTACTTTAACTGAAATAGTGTGCTCAATTTGTGTAAGAAATTGAGTTTAAGTTAAATAAAGCACTTAAGTATTGTCGTGAAACTGGGGCCAGTGGTGCATTTCACGAAAAAAAAACTTACGAAAAAAATCAGAAACCTAAACCAACAATTATTAATACTAATAATAAATTTTATGTAAATACAGTCAATTAAACTTTGATCAAAATTTGAAGAAGTGACAATGAAATTGTCAAATGTACTTCCGACATCTTTTGTGAAATGCAGTCCTGTTAAATACCCAGCTAAAAATAGCCATTTTATAAAACTGACTACTCGGTAATATATAAACAAGGAGAAAAGCTGGTAGTTTTCCCAATTTAAAAGCATACACCTGCACCCATGTCATTTGACATTTGGTTTTCACAATCAATCAATCAATATCTGTTTATTTACATGATTTACAAAATATCCAATTTTGGTTAAAATCCAATCAAACTAATACACCTTGCATTCAGTAAATTAGATGCATTTGTTGTATGGTGTTAAGTGTCGCTTTCAATAATTTTTCAGTTATATGGCGACAGTGTCTACTTGAGGCAGTATTCTAAGCGCTGTCACACTGGAGTATCATGCCGCAGACACATGGTAACTGTTATACTCCGCCCAGTCACATTATACTGACACCGGGCAGACATGACCTTTGCACTATCCTCATAATGCTAAGTGTCGAGCGGGGAAGCTTCTAGTACCATTTTTCAAGTCTTTGGTATGACCCAGCATGCAAGCCATATGCTTTACCGCTAGACCACAGCTGTGGTATAAAATTAGATGAAGTTTACAATAACATAAAGGTTGTTTGTCAAGGTGGTGTTTGGTTATGCTGGTTTGTCAAGCTGGTGTTGGGTTATGATGGTTTGTCAAGCTGGTGTTGGGTTATGCTGGTTTGTCAAGCTGGTGTTGGGTTATGATGGTTTGTCAAGCTGGTGTTGGGTTATGATGGTTTGTCAAGCTGGTGTTTGGTTATGCTGGTTTGTCAAGCTGGTGTTGGGTTATGCTGGTTTGTCAAGCTTGTGTTGGGTTATGATGGTTTGTCAAGCTGGTGTTGGGTTATGATGGTTTGTCAAGCTGGTGTTGGTTATGCTGGTTTGTCAAGCTTGTGTTGGGTTATGATAGTTTGTCAAGCTGATGTTGGGTTAGGATGGCTTGTCAAGCTGGCATTGGGTTATGCTGGTTTGTCAAGCTGGTGTAGGGTTATGCTGGTTTGTCAAGCTGGTTTTGGGTTATGATGGTTTGTCAAGCTTGTGTTGGGTTATGATGGTTTGTCAAGCTGATGTTGGGTTAGGATGGCTTGTCAAGGTTGCGTTGGGTTATGATGGTTTGTCAAGCTGGTGTTGGGTTATGCTGGTTTTGGGTTATGCTGGTTTGTCAAGCTGGTGTTGGGTTATGCTGGTTGGTCAAGCTGGCATTGGGTTATGCTGGTTTGTCAAGCTGGTTTTGGGTTATGCTGGTTTGTCAAGCAATGCTGGTTTGTCAAGCTGGCATTGGGTTATGCTGGTTTGTCAAGCTGGCATTGGGTTATGATGGTTTGTCAAGCTGGTTTTGGGTTATGCTGGTTTGTCAAGCTGGTGTTGGGTTATGCTGGTTTGTCAAGCTGGTGTAGGGTTATGCTGGTTTGTCAAGCATAGCTATTTCTGCCTCAGATCAGTGAATAAATGACTCATTAGCTTGTTTCATGATACAATCATTAATTTGATAATATTACATTGACAAAACTGTAAAATCACTTATTGCTGTAGTAAATAAAATATCTAAAGAAAAAATCTGTTTATTTGTCATTTCCTCTATCCAGCTTTATGTATCAACACAGATAAACCACGGCAGTAGAAAACACAGGCAGATGGTCTATCTTACGTGTAGAAGGTAAAGGGTGCAATACCCAGGCAGTCATTACAACACTTTCAAACATTTAAAATTTAATACAGTTATTGGACTGGATGGGGTAGCATATCATGTGGCTGGGTTGGATTACCAGGTTAAATACCAGTACAATGTAATAAGGTTGGATATGTGACTGTTGAAAGCATACTATCTTTCTGGTTGGGGTAACATGCTTTGTGATTGTGGGGTATCATACCATGTGACTGGATAGGGTATCGTACCTTGAGACTGCAGCGAGCATCATACCATGTGACTGGATGGAGTAACATGTGACTGGGTAGAGCATCATATCATGTGACTGTGTAGAAGTTATACTATGTGACTTGGTGAGGTTACATCATACCCAGTGACGGGGTGGGGTATCATACCATTTGGCTGGGTGGAAGTTATACTTTGTGACTGGCTAGGGTATCATACTATGTGACTTGGTGGGGTATCATACCATGTGGCTGGGTGGAAGTAACATACAATGTGTCATACAACAAAACTTAAGAAAATTTGGAAGAATTATAATTATTCTCTTATTCCTTAAATAGAAATGTGTAATATTCCAATATGTGAAAATACTGGACACACCGGAAACAATTGGGAGTCTGAAAGACAACAATTAAACATTTCAACAAAAATAATTTATTAATTTTAACATGATCTTAAAAAAAGATGGGCGTCTTATTGTATAATTTACATTAATAATCACAAAATGATGCTATAGTCAAGACATCATAGCTCTAGGATTACCAGATCATAAAGAAAAACTTTTACATGTTCGTGTTGACCAAATGTATGATACTGGGGTCACCAGATATATCAACTTCAAAAGCCTGTAATAAGATACATACTAAAGATACCAGAGCTCCATATTGATATTATCTACCATATACTTTTGGGGAAAAAAATGGGATCCCTTAAATGTTGGTGTGGTTGGAGATGAGGTGCTTAGCTAATCTTTTACAAACTTCTTGCAACGTTTTCATGCAACTTCAGATCTCTCTGCAAGTTTATTGCAATTTAAATTTGTAAATATTTAGCATAAAAAATTAAATTATTAACAATATTTATCAAATAATTATAGAAATTCTTGAAATGTGACCCAATCCATGGGGCAATATTTTTTATAAACTTAGGAAAGGACCAAGAGCGCTGACCATTTTGGTGTTAAAGGTAATAAACTTTGAAAGCAATTCTATATATCATCACACATGCAAAAAAATGTCATGCATGATTCTCACACATTTTCCTGATCATGAGAATCCTGCCATTTTCATGCAAAAATAATGTGTGGCATTTTTGCCCGTGCTGGGCTGCATTCAGTTCATTTAAACGTTTATTCTGTTTGCAAACATTTGATAACAATAGTGAACTGAACGACATGTTCACTTTAAACATTTGCTAACAGATTAAATACCTCCGTGGGCTGTTTGCTTGTGTTTAATCATGTGACTTAATTGGAAGAGGAGGGACAACGCCAAGAAGACCGATTTCCGATTACTTTTCGATCGTTAGCCTTAGGTCACTGTTTGCGTTTATAAACAGAGTAAATGCTGAACGCAGCCCATATGTACTGGTAATCTCCAAGTGACCTTGGGGTTATCAGCTTATTTATATAAACTTACCCAAGTGCAATAGAGTCATGCTATGCAAGTTTGAAATACAAGGGTTGAATATTACCATTTATTTTAAGACATTTTTACAATTTTGTAATCCAATAAATATTTTTCAAATAGCTCTATAAGTTTTGTTAAAAATACTCCTTTAAAATGGCCACTTTGGAACGTTTTTTTTTCACCTAGATGAGAGCATACCTTCATAGTGTGTTTTTGAAAAGGAAAAAAAAATTAAAAATTATCTGGACTTTCTTGACATGTTTCTTTCAAAGGTTCTGAATATTTCTATTTGTAACATAGCATTCTGAACACTATTTTTATATTTCTATTGCCATAGCAACCAATATAATAGTTCCATCTGAAAATTAAAACAATGTGCATGACTCCTAATTTCTCTCTATCACTTTATTAAATACTTCTTAAATTATCACAGGATCCAGATATTGGCACTAGTTTTCACACTTACATTGCCATAGCAACCAAAATTTGGTTCAACCAGACAATTAAAATAATGTGCATAATGTACCTTTTGTCCTCTATCACCATACTGGAATGTGGTTTCATGACTCTATCTTAAGTATTTTTTAAGTTAGCAAAGTATTATGATTTTGTGGACTGAAGCACAGACTGACAGAGGGTAAACCTGAAGTCCAGTCTACTTAAAAGGGTAAGAGACTAACAACCCTCCTATCACAGTTTTGATGAGGAACATGGAGTAACTTCTGCAACAATTTATAAAACAGTTCATATAGCCTCATAGATGTGCAACACAAGATCATTAGATCTGGATAAAGACTCTCCGTAAATTGTAAAACACATATTTTTTTAATGATGTCACATGTAGTAACAAAGTCAAAAGGTCAAAATCTCCAAAGATCTATGCTGATAGAGTCATGTTGGTGCCAACTCTGAGGTCAACTCTGCATCAACAATAATTACTTTTTATTGATAGGTTTAGATTGTAAAAAAAAAATATTGATATTTAATTTCTGTTAATTTAACTAAAATTAACTTTATTTATTATTCATTAAGATAAAATATGTTATCATCAGCGTACAAAAACACAAGCAGAGTCAACAACTCACAGTACTAAACATATTAAATTATGGTTTTATTTTTAAAGTGGTCATGAATTCCAATTTGTGAATACATAGAGTCATTTAATGGCCACATGTCCACAGCTTCATAACCGTAATTGACAGCAGGTGTCCTATGTACACGCCTATATATAGCCATCTCCTTATCCCTGGTTGGTTGTTTATCGTACGGAGGCATGCAGAGGCGAATCTTTTCCAGCAGATGTCCCGGCCAATAAACATTGAGAGCTTTGTTGCCATGAAGGTGCGAGTAGCGAATAGCAAGGTGTCTGAAATTATTGAAAACTTTCAATACAAAACCTTACAGAGACAATGCAGTTTATGTTATTTATTACATCATGAACATCCCTCATTGTTAGGTCATAGAAACAAGAGGCCCAAGAGGGCCTGAGGACGCTCTACTGACACATAGTGGCCATAGCACTTTTGAAATTCTACTATGCAATAGAAACATTAGGGCGGGGTCATTTTTAACTCTAGGGACACCATTTGAACAAATCTAACAAATTATAGTTGGTCATCATTACTACATCAACATTTTGAAAATCTGTTGGACCGTTCATGAGAAGATTTTTTTAAGTTTTGGACTATTTTTAGTAATGGTGGCCATCTTGAATTTTAGATAGAAAAAATAAATCATTTGTATAGTCTCCTATGCAATAGAAACATCCATGTGAGGTCTCAGTTTTACTGGCCTAGTGGTTTCAGAATAAATGAAAAAAAAAAAAGAAGAATTTACTGTTTTCCCATAGTATCCCTATGTAATATTCTAAGTCCCCTTACAGGGCCCCTATATATTTAAGCCCCTAAATTCTTATCTGCAATCAAACCTGTACACTTAGGGATAATTTATATAAAATATGTACAAATCTGACAAACCGGTTCTTAAGAAAACAATTTAACTAATTCCCAATTTGTACCCTTTTGGGGCCCCTCCTGACCCCTTAAGACATAGGAACCCAGTCATTTTTACAAATCTTAACCGCCTTTACCTTACAATGCTTTAGTGAAGATAAAGGCAAAATTATTTCCATTTAAAAAAAAAAAAAAAAAAAATATTGACATGTGTCCCCTAATTGAAATCTCGGGGCAGGGTCATTTTTAACCGTAAGGACACCATTTGAACAAATCTAACAGAACTATAGTTGGTCATCATTACTACATTAACATTTTGAAAATCTGTTGGGCCGTTCATGAGAAGAAGATTTTTTAAATTTTGAACTATTTTTAGTAACGGCGACCATCTTGAATTTTAGATCGAAGAAAAAATATCTTCTGTATAGTCTCCTTTGCAATAGAAACACCCATGTGAAGTTTCAGTTTAATTGGCCTAGTGGTTTAAGAAAAGATGAAAGAAAAAGAGAATTTTCTGTTTTCCAATAGTATCCCTATGTAATATTCTAAGTCCCCTTACAGGGCCCCTATTCATTTTAGCCCCTAAATTCTTATCTGCAATCAAACCCCTACACATACGGATAATTTATGCCAAATATGAACAAATCTGACATAACGGTTCTTAAGTAAACAATTTAACTAATTCCCAATTTGTACCCTTTTGGGGCCCCTCCTGACCCCTTAAGACATAGGAACCCAGTCATTTTACAAATCTTAACCTCCTTTACCTTACAATGCTTTAGTGAAGATAAAGGCAAAATTATTTCCATTTAAAAAAAAAAATAAATAAATTATATTGACATGTGTCCCATAATTGAAATCTCTGGGCAGGGTCATTTTTAACCATAAGGACACCATTTCAACAAATCTAACAGAACTATAGTTGGTTATCATTACTACATAAACATTTTGAAAATCTGTTGGGCCGTTCATGAGAAGAAGATTTTTTAAGTTTTGGACTATTTTTAGTAATGGCGGCCATCTTGAATTTCAGATCGAAAAATAAAATCTTCTGTATAGTCTCCTATGCAATAGAAACATCCATGTGAAGTTTCAGTTAAATTGGCCAAGTGGTTTCAGAGAAAGTGCTTCTAACAGACGACAGACGTCAGAGGACAGTTGACAGACGACGGACGACAGACAACTCGCCATCGCATAAGCACTTCTGGCCTTTGGCCAGTAGAGCTAAAAAATGAGTAAGGAAATAAAATGAAACATGAAGGGTGGAGGGGCCAGTATATACTTTGCCCTCCCCTTATTTTTGATCACATGACTGATGATGAGACTTAATTTGTATCTCTCACCAGTCCTCATTTCTCCCTCAATACCCAATACCCAAAATGAAAAAATAAAATTGAGAACCTTGTCAGCTGATGACTTTTTGTCAATATATGAAATGTAACATGAACCTTCAAACATACACATGCTTTAATAAAATGGTTACCTTGTTAGTCTTTCATATTCTTCAAATGTCATCCAACAATCTACCCTACGGCGAATGACAGCTCTTCCTGTAGACAAATTTTCTTTATATCCGTCTGGTGCAACTGTTTTGTGCATTGGGTATTTGTGTCTGCTGTCTATCAGCAGCTTGCCGCTCTTTGACCTGCGAACTTTGTCTTTATGCTTTTCCTCAATGGGAGTGCGGGGTCGTTTGGGCTTGTCAGCAAAATGTGAGGAGACGAGCGGTGCAGAGTCAGGATGTCGCAGTTTCTTTACGTCGCTGTGCGGGTAGTCGGGGGGATACAACAACACTGCAGAAACAGAAATAGTATACTACAGTTGGATGAAATGGTAAATTTTCAGGTCTCCATTCAACAAACATGGAGTAACTCTAAGGAAAGAGTACTTTGTAAATATTACCTAAAACAAGTTTATAGTATAATAATAATGACCAACACAACTGACAACAATTTGTAAATATATGTTAATAATACATTAGACTAATCAGCATGCAACTGGCAGTCTCATCAGATTCTACATTGTTCAGTAAAATTGTACTTCTCCTTCTAAATGAAAATTAAAAATTAAAAAGGTGAGAAAAGTATATTACAA
>CM055903.1:5615748-5700401 GCA_029582155.1 Panopea generosa | reverse complement strand
AAGAAATCGAAACAGGCAAACCAGGAAGAAAATCAGCCACCGCCAATGTGGGATTTAACATTGGAATGACACAATCTCCAGTTGCCTCATCAAGTGCTATTAAAATGCTGTTGAGTGCTAATATCCCAGCTCCATCTGTTTCAGGAATGCAAAAATGTGCAACAAAAGTGTGCACTCTAATAAAGGAAGAAAATATAGCTGACATGAAGAAGAGAAGGCAAGAATTAAAAACAATTAACAACTGGAGAAACATGCCCGAGAAAGAAGTTGCTGTACAGTCTGATGGTATGTACAACAGCAGTCTCTATTCAGGAGTGGGGCGAACACCATTTCAGCCTGCAACTCAGTGCACATACACTGTAGCAGAAAACATGACAAAGAAAAATCAAATAATTGCCCTTGAAACAGTAAATAAACTTTGCTCCAAACATGGATTTCATTCACAGGATGATGATAACTGTGACATAAAATCCAAGGACTGTACAGCTACTGCTTGTATGGAAACCAATATTGGAGATGAGCAAAAGTGGGCTGAAATGTGTTTCAGAGACATGCATAATGATGGACTTGAAATAAAATATTTAACAACAGACCCAGACACTAAAGCCTACCAAGCTGCAACAGACTTATACAGACAGAAAGTGACAACAACAATGCCTGAACATCAAATTGACACTAGGCATCTCTCAGACAACCACAGGAAACAGATAAAAAAAAGTTCCCATGTATTAAATATGATGCCGGGAAATACAAAGCAGTATAAATTATATTTAAGAAATCGATTTTCAATAGATATTAGCAAGCGGTGCCAGGCTGAATTTGATTCTGTACACCAGCAGGAGAAGGGAGATTTTAAGAAAGTCATGACACGCATCTCCAAGTGCATATGTGCTATCAAAAATTGTTATGCTGGTAACCACAGCTACTGCAAATCTCATTCTGCCATCTGCAGTGGTGAAAACAATCTCAACTGGATAACAAAGAGTGTTTTTTTGCCCAAATCTTTCAAAATAAACTTGTCTAATAGTGACAATGAACAAACTTTAATGGAGTGCATTGAATATAGACTTGGACATGACACCCTTGTTCAAACCAAACTGAACACAAATACTCAAAAAGTAGAGGCTACAAATAGATCAATAAAGCGATCCTTACCAAAAAATGTCACTTTCACACGTAATTTCCCAGGCAGGGCACACAGTGCAGTCCACAGTGTCAACAATGGGCCAGGGCAGTCGGTGAAACTACTATGTGATGTTGCTGGCTGTCCAATATCAAGTGGTGGTAGAGTTGACCGTATGCTATCTATGAAACAGCTTCAATCTGAGAAGAAAAAAATGAGAGAAAAGTCAATAGCAGTGAAATTAAAGCGCCGATTAAGAAAAATAAAAATGTTTCAACTATACGAGAAGCACCAAGAACAGAAAAAATACATTAAGGCCCAACTGCTCAAACAAAAGCGAATCATATGCCGAAAAAAAACAAAAATCAACAAAAACTGTCCGAGCACATCAAACGATCATGCTTACACAAGAAATCCATCACAGAATCAATCCGTGCGAAAAAGACAAACTGGAACATGCTGCCCTGCACAAAATCCTGCATTGACACAGTAGCTTCTGGAAATATTGTATTGATTGCTCTCTAAAACAAGATGTTCTGGGTTCACACAGGCCCTATTGTGACACCTGTGGCTGACTTCAAGCTCAAGTCCATCATTAGTATGCCTTGGCAGCTCATCATGCATTAAACTGTGTGCCAGCATATAGGCAATACAGTGACAACGCTCTAAATAAACAGATCCACCAGGCCAAGTTACGCGTTTAATACCATACCCATCTCTGTCTTTGCACCCCACCCACCCACTCCATACACTCACAGCTATCTGCCCCACTGACAACATGTTTTTTAAAAGTTTTATATAGTTTTTCCCAAAACTTTAGATTATTAGCCATGTTATGCTTTTGACAGTGTTGTCATCTGCTAATTTCAAGTAAAAATAACAAAAACAAACCTAAATATTCCAAATGACATCTCAGAACACATGTGACAATTCCCTCTGTTTAGGTCAGCTACCACCATTACATTTCCCATAGACTTACATTATAGCGTTTGTGCTTAAAACCTATTTTTAAAACATTTGTTCATGAAAATGACCTACCTTGCATTCAAGTATCAACCTAGATACATAAAAAAACAACAACAAAAATAGGTCAAAAGTACCACTTTTAACTACTTTCGGTTCACTGAAGTTCATGACCCCCAGTCTCGCACTGAATTCATTTGCATTTCCATAGATTTACCACTAGTGCAATTTGCTACATTAAATAGTCAAAATGAGCAAATATGTTATTTCTTTTTTTTTTTCATGATGAAAACATCCTATTCTAACAAATTAAGAAGAAAAACATTCATTGTGACATTTATATCTAACCAAAAACAAGCTTACAAACATGACATATGCCCTTAACATCCCTATACTTTTTTCAGCCAATCAGAATCCCGGTCTCAATGGTGGTAGCTGACCATATATATGAATATAATAAGGTTACAATATACTAAAGGGACACGCTGTTGAAATCGTTTTTAGTTCGACTATTCGTAGTAAGGGGTTTGGGGTTGGGGTGGGGGTGGTGGTGGGGGTAGAGGCTTTGGCCGCCCTGGTGTCGGCGTTGGGTTTTCAGGTTAAAGTTGTTTATCAGGTAAGATATCTATGCAACCACTCATTGGATACAAATAAAACTTAACATGTGTGTTCGGCATCATCAGTGGAACGCACAAAGACAAGAATCATAACTATGGGCTGCATTTTGGCAGCATTATGATAATGGATTTCATACTCAGAAAATTTGGGTAAAGTTTTTGGAGCAAATACAGTTTCATAAACAGATCATTGGATATAAATGACACTTCACGTGTGTATTCAACATCATCTTGGAAACTCATTAAAACAAGAACAATTACTTTAATTCTACTCTTCTTTTTTTTAGAAATAAAATATGTGAAATTATCATTTTCATTTTATTTAAGAAAACTTTGCTAAGCGTTTCGTGCCATTTCCTCCGCCTTTTTTCGCACCAACATGGAACCTTCAGACGTATCCATATAATTTTAAATATTTGCCGCTTGCAAAAATTACTTGATGAGAACAAGTGCAAACAGGTGAAATGTACTTATTTATCTGTGATAATTGTCTGTCTGTCTGTCTGTCTGTCTGTCTGTCTGTCTGTCTGTCTGTCGGTCTGTCTGTCTGTCGGTCGGTCGGTCGGTCGGTCGGTCGGTCGGTCGGTCGGGTCGGTCGGTCGGTCGGTCCGTCGGTCGGTCGCGGTCGGTCGGTCGGTCGGTCGGTCGGTCGGTCGGTCGGTCGGTCGGTCTGTCTGTCTGTCTGTCTGTCTGTCTGTCTGTCTGTCTGTCTGTCTGTCTGTCTGTCTGTCTGTCTGTCTGTCTGTCTGTCTGTCGGGGCGTGCTATGTTTTTGGCCGCTATCAGCGCCGAATGTTCAATTTATTTTACTATACTTTCTATAGATTATGGGACGTGTATCGGGTGTTCTGTTCACCCTGAATTTGCTATTGAGCCGTTCTACAGTCGTTCTATATTGTGGTTTTATGGAGAAAGCACTACCTATCAGCTAACCAAAAATATAGTCTTTTACACATTAAACATTTTCTTTGGAAATACTATAATTTGCAATATGCAATGTACACAAATTGGCACTATTTGTAAAAGTAAAAAGTTAGCATTTGAGTGAATGGTATTTGTTAATATCAAGTTGCAACATGCATTTTACTCACAAATATGTAACAAAAAAAAATGTGGAAAAGAAGTGAATGTAATTTTCAATTTTCTACCGGTAACATGTAGTTTACGTACATAGCATTTAGAAGTTGCCATTTGAGGAAATATGTAAGCAATCTGAATTATGGCTGATACTACCCCGAATAAGAGCGTCTGTAATGTACATGTACAATATGTAACCACAGCTGTAGAGACATGCACTGCGGCTGATTAAAATGTATGGTTGCTATTTATATTTCTTTTCAGCAAATACTGCTGTTCGGCTGTCGCGCTGGGGGATTAAGCTGTATGCCGGCGAAAGAATAATGTATGTATGTATGGTGTAACTTTCGGGAGAAAATGCTAGGTTTATAAAGGTGTTTAAACATAACATTATTAATCTGGCGCACCTTATCAGTAAGTTTGTTTATTCAGTAAGGGTTAACGCGGTATATAACTATGGTGAACCAGACGGGCTAGTCTATCACAGAAACGGATATCTCCCGAATCAAGTCAACCACTAATGTAAAAGCAGGGAATTCTATGCCTGTCCCACTATTCATAGCAATTGAACGCTTTCTAAACTGTGACTTCATGCCTGTCCCACTATTCATAGCAATTGAACGCTTTCTAAACTGTGACTTCATTCAAACTTTCTGTTGAAGCAACTGACCAATCAACGTGCTTAATTGCGGCTTTCCCAACATTGCTATTTAACGGACCCAATCGGAAGAGCTGGAGTCGTACTACAGACAACAGACGGGCAAATGATAATGATAATATTTATGACCTATGCTTATAAGTTTACTCTATTTCTTTGTTCTACTTTTTGTCTTTCAGCAGACCTGATTGCTTAAATCACGAGCCGGGCCCGATTAGCTCAGTCGGTTACGCGTCTGGCTATCAATCCAGGGGTCGTGAGTTCGAATCCCCCCTCGGCAACAGTCTCCGTGATGATTGATATACGACATTGTGTCTCATTATCATTCGTCTCCCACCGCTGATTCAAGTGGGAAAGTTATCAGTTACTTGCGGAGATGGGTTGTGCTCTAGTACTGGTTAATCCCAGGAAACAGTGGTTAGGTTAACTGATCGTCTGTTAGCCCTCGATGGCATAAAAATGACGCTAAATATTCAATTAATCATTCAATCAATTAAATCACGAAGTTAACGAACACGTGTTGTCACTAAATCAATTTTCTATGAGTCGCATGGCATATATGCAAAAATGCAACATCACTGTTACCTTACTTACAGATGAGGCGACAAGACAATCCAAGTAAGGACGGGAGCTGCGTGAATATTTATTGCAGATTTAAGGGGTCAATATTTGATATAAGGTTATTTTATTTTCGCCACAATACGTACTCGTACAATATATTCCCATATTGTACAAAACACTGTAAAATGATATTTCTATTCTATACCACAATCTGAAATAACTTTATCAAAAGAGTAAAGAAAAATCATGTAAATAAACTGCGAGTTCAAAGCGGCAGACGAATAAAATATTCGGATTTTCTCAACGTCATCGTCATTTGTTTTCATCATTGAAGTTTCTACTAAATTTATTTTCTTTTTTTTTTTAAGACGCCATCTTGAATTTTGAACTTTACAATATAAAAGTTATTGGATCCAATAAACGTCTACATATTGTACTGTAACACGGTAACATCTTGGGTAGCTGAATGACTATACACGTACAGGTATAGAATTAAAAAAACTTTAAATTAATTAATGGATGTTTTATTTTTGTTATAAATACTAGAATGGCGTTCCATCATAAGCATGTTTTTGGATAGGAGAAAACAATAGCTAACTTACTCCGTATTAAACTGTAAAATGATGAAAGTGGCGCATGTTTATTTGTTCAAATTATCTGTGTCAAGGACTGCGCCTCGTGAACGTAACAGTAAAAAGGGAGAAAACATGTAGATATTGCAAAATATAAAAGATATAATGAGATATATAATTCGTATTTTTTGCAATTAAAAACATTGCAATTGAATATTTTTGCAAATTTTGCAAAAGTATGAGTTTTGTTATTCATCTCTACACAGAGACGGCATTCGTCTTTGTATCGTGATTTTTATGGACTATTAAGAAAATTACCTGTTAAAATGCTACCTGAAGCGGGCACTTTTCTTCCGGTTATTTTGCATTAGGACACGTGGGTTTGCCACAACGCTCTATATATAGCATGACGTTACGTTATTTCCGTTATGTTGCAACCATCAATGCAGGAGTTCTCCGTGGCCGAGTGGTCTCATATAAGGTACCATCTCAAGGGCTTCGAATCCGGTTCGCTCCAAAAACTTTATGCGAGAAAGTCTCACACAACCATTAATTTTGAACTTTTCTAGAAATGCACTTCTGGAACACTGAACACATTACAAAGGTATCTAAAAGTATCTTGCTCCCACATATAGTCATCTAAATTGGTCCAAATATGCAGATAAAACATGTCCGGGATTTTTACAATTTCGATAAACTGATGACACCATTTAATTTTTGAAAAGTCTGACTATTTGTTGCAGTGTATTACTACGCATATTTGAAATCTTATATAGTTTCATTAAACAGTAGGCCTGCCCAATGTCATCCAAACTTAGCAGAACTCATAAAAATGTTCCAATGTTCTCATGTACAGAGAAATAAGACAATTTTATGCATTTTAAACAAAAATAATACACAACCGATTTACACAACTCTAATTTCTTGGGCGCAATAATCTTGCTACCGTCACCAAGGGGTGTCATACTTAAGCGAAAACCTCTAGTTAGGCTACTTGCGGTAGGACGGTGGTTCTACTCAGATTAATTCTGAGGTCTTCATTCAACAATAAAACTTGATATGCTATATATAACCTGAAATGTGTTGAAAATGGCGTTAAACCTCATTAAAAAAAACAACTATTAGCCGTTTTTACCAGAGCAAGTGATTTAGGTTTGTACGTCTCTTGCATATCCATACGTAGGTCTACTTGTTTGTTTCTAAAAGGAATATATCGGGATTTTTCAAAATTTAATAATTGTCAAAACATTTTTTTCAATACACCAGGTCTTTATATACTCACTGAAACCTTTTTTTCCAAACGAATATCTGTTTTAACATGCCAAAATAATATATTATTTGACTAAAATAGATTTCCCGCTATAATTTGCAACATAAGTTCTGACGTATTGAATGAGTCATATGATTTCATATTGATTTCAATTTTATCCAATATACAGGTTTACACGTATTAAAATGTTTCATCTTAGAAATAATCCCACTGACGGACTGAAGGCCATTAAGCAGTATTTAAGTGATGTCTATTTTTAGAATGGGGTTTTCAAGTTTACCACTCCAATTTAAATATCACGTTTTGGTGGATTTGGCATACCATATCATTCGGATTTTATTTATTAATGATAATAAGATGTTTTTTTTATCCATTTTAATAATTATGTTATTTTTAAGACATTTCTTGCTTTTTTCTCCTGACATACTCCCTTTAATCACACATTATGTAGATTATTTATATTCAAAATTGTCGTGTGTCACTTTAAAGCATAAGGCACTGAGCAGCTCGCATAAGTGAAACACCCGTGTTTCTTATACAACCACAATAATCGATGATCCAACGGACCCACCGTACTTAAATGTGTAGTTTACGTATGCAACACACGATTTCATTATCTGTCTGTACACATGTTAACTATAGTGCCATAAACTGGAACATATAACCGCGTGGCTTGCAGATACCTAGTTATTCAATATCAAAATGCCGTGCTTAGCTTATTGGAAAATTCGTGGGGTATGTAGACAGTCGTATCTACTTTTATTCTGTATTTACTTCATCATGTCATTTGGTATTTCGTTCACTGTGTTGTATTTAAAATCAAATTATTAGGCCTATTGATTCAAATATGCGTAAACGTGCAGCGTTGAGTGTAAACAAATGTGCAGTATCATGTGTGTACGGTATGTCTGGCTTAAAGACAACAATTTACATATTCATGACATCGATTGATTGATTGATTGATTGATTGATTGAATATTTAGCGTCATGTTTATGCCATCAAGGGTTAACAGACGATCAGTTCACCTAACCACTGTTTCCTGGGATTAACCAGTACTCGAGCACACCCCATCTCCGCAAGTAACTGATAACTTTCCCATTTGAATCAGTGGTGAGAGACGAATGATAATGAGACACAATGTCGTATATCAATCATCACGGAGACTGTTGCCGGGTGGGGATTCGAACTCACGATATCGAGAGAATAAGAATAAGCAAAGCAAAACTTTTTTTCTGACCAAACCAGACGACCATATAAATATACTAATGTAACCTTTAATTATAGTATTATAATGATTACACGTCGAACAATTTGAATCTTAAGGTATATTGATTAGATAAGATACTGTATTTCCTCCAATGTTTTAGGAGAGAAAAACTCAAGGTGACCTATACGGTGAGCTATTTTGATCGCCCTGTGTCCGTCGTTCGTCACTCTAGTAACTGCATATTTCATTGGGTTTTCACCAAACTTACATAGCAGTTATATATTCATACTATCTCGGACAAGTTCTTGAACTGGCCAAATTGGATAATTAATGTCAGAGTTATGGCCCTTGAAACATAAAAAATTGCACTACTTGACCTTGTTTCCACTCTAGTGCCCGCTGTTTTCAGAGTGTTTTCATTTGATCTTCACCAAACTTACACAGTAGTTAAATAACCATAATATCTCGGACAAAGTATGGAAGTGGCCAAATCGGATGATTAAATTGGAGTTATGGTCCTTGAAACATCAAACATTGCACTATTTGACCTTGTGTGCTCTCTAGCACATGTATTTTTAATTTGATTCCTAACATACTTACACAGTAGTTATAAAGCCATAATATCTCGGACAAGTTATTGAACTGGGCAAATTGGATATTAAATGTCAGAGTTATGACCCTTGAAACATAAAATTACACCATTTAACGTTGTGTGCACTCTAGTACCTGCATTTTCCATTTGATCCTCTTTAAACTTACACAATAGTTTTATAATCCTAATATCTTGGACAAGTTTTTGAACTGGCCAAATCGGATGATTAAATTCGGATTTATGACCCTTGAAGTATAATCAATTGCACTATTTGGCCTGTGTGCACTCTATCACCTGCATTTTTCATTGGGTATCAAACTTACACAGTAGTTATAGAACGATAATATCTCGGACAATTTCTTGAAGTGGCCACATCGGATTAATGTCAGAATTATGGCCCTTGAAAATAAAAAAATGCATAACATGTATTTAATGCTGTGTGCTCTCTAGTACCCACAATATTCATTTGATCCTCTCTAAACTTACACAGTAGTTATAACCATAATAAGTCGAATAATTAAATTTGGAGTTATTGCCCTTTAAACATAAAAAAATGCACTATTCGACCTTGTGTGCACTTTAGCACCCTCAGTTTCAATTGTTTCCTCACCAAACTGACAAAGAAGTTTATAACCATAATGCTTTGGACATTTTCGTGAACTGGCATAATCGGATAATTAGTGTCGGAGTTACGGTCCTTAAATCGGCAAAATGTGAATATTTTATTTTGTGTGATCTAGCACTCTCGGTGTTCAGGATTTTGCAAAATTTTAAAATTGGCTAAAAACATTTTTGTTCAATATATCATGCCTATCATTATATACTCACTGACCCTGCCTGTATTGCCAAAAATATATCTATTTAAACATGCCAAAATCATATATTGAAAAGAGCTTTCCTAACTTGGGATACGCACCTAGGTTAGACTAAAATAGATTTCCCGTTTAAAATTGAATGAGTCACATGATTTCATTTAGATTTCAGTCAGATATGTTATACGTAAACGTAGTAAAATTGGTTTCCTCTTAAAAAGAGTCCGAATGACGATGCGAAGGTCGTCAAACAGGTTTTTTTTAAAAGTGATGTCTATTATTAGAATGGGGATTTCGTTTCAGGTTTACCACTCCAGTATAGATATGGATTTTGTCACGTTTTGGTGGATTTGACATACCAAAGTATTCGGATTTTATTTATTAATGATAATGACATGCTTTTTATCGATTTAAATAATTATTTTGATTTCAAAACATTTATAATGTTTTCCCCTGATATACTTCCTTAATCAAACTTACACAGTAGATATGTGTCTAAGATCTCGACTGATCAAATTTAAATGACTGAGGTATGGCCTTTCATTATCAAAAATTGCCTTCTTTGGCATCGTCTTCTCTGCCACAGGTGAGCGTTTTAGGGCCAATCTGACCCTCTTGGAAACACATGGCGTAACTGCGACGTTTAATCAATATGTATCTATCAGCACATGGCGTAACTGAGACATTTAATCAATATGCATTTATCAGCACATGGCTTAAGTGCGGAGTTTAATCAATATGTATCTATCAGCACATGGCTTAACTGCGTTGTTTAATCAATACTTATCTATCAGCACATAGCTTAACTGCGACGTTTAATCAATATGCATCTCTCATCACATGGCGTAACTGCGACGTTTAATCAATATGCATCTCTCATCACATGGCTTAACTGCGACGTTTAATCAATATGCATCTATCAGCACATGGCGTAACTATGGCACATGGTCCACAATTATGTCTATGTGATGCCAACTGACTGTTATCGATGATGTTACTATTTGTTCCAGTTGGCCCAGCCTATCCGCATGCTCCTTAAATATGTGGACGAAGACTTTGAAGATCTGCAGTATGAACAGGGAGATCGTAAGTTTATTACAACCCCACCGACTTATTAATGATAATTATTATTCATAAATCAATTATGATTTTTATCACTTCAAATGAGCAGTATCGGAGATAACTTCAGAATTAAAAAAAATATATATATATAAAGTTACAAATGGATGTGTATGCAAATATATACGGCAAAATAGAAATTATCAATTAATTAGTTCGAAGTATGTTTTTCAAGAGGTGGTTTTCGTCACTGTCGCCAAATATCCCTGTATTTAAGATGTCGGAATGTTTGGACTACGGATACCGAGTGTGGTCATCATTACAGATTTAGGAACATAGATAATGACAAATTTTACAGTTAAAAATAATTCGTGTGAGTCATGATATATTTTTTCTGACTTGTTATACCAAATAGAACAAACCAATTGACATAATACCCCTCGATACAAACCTCTGAGAATGTCCGAGTCGGTATAGTTTCCCGAAAAGAATGTGTGTGGCATTGTCGATGTCTCCAGAGCAGATGCTTGCTTTAAAACTTATTTAGTTGTGAAACACGTTTTTACAACTAAGACAAATCGCGCTGGGAGTCTTACTGAGTCGAACTAGTAATACGCATGTCTTTCTGAGTCGAACCAATAATACGCATGTCTTCCTGAGTTGAAGCAGTAATACGCATGTTTTCCTGAGTCGGACCTCTAATACGTATGTTTTCCTGAGTCGGACCGGTAAAACGCATGTCTTCCTGAGTCGAACCAGTAAAACGCATGTCTTTCTGAGTCGAATCAGTATTACGCATGTTTTCCTGAGTCGAACTTGCCAGTAATATGCATGTCTTCCTAAGTCGAACTTGCCAGTAATAAGCATGTTTTCCTGAGTCGAACTTGCCAGTAATATGCATGTCTTCCTAAGTCGAACTTGCCAGTTCTACGCATGTTTTCCTGAGTCGAACTTGCCAAACTTGCCAGTAATACGCATGTTTTCCTGAGTCGAACTTGCCAGTAATACGCATGTCTTCCTGAGTCTAACTTGCCAGTGATACATGTTTTCCTGGGTAGAACCAGTAATAAGCATGTGCGGATAAAATATCTTTCCTGGGTAGAACAAGTACTAAGCATGTGTGGACATAGCCGTTGCGGAGTATCGAACCTAAGACCCCCGATCCACGGTCCGATGTTCTACCACTGGACCACGCATTCCACATGCTGTAGGCACAGTGTATGTATGATATGGATAGTAACTATGGGCACACCGATAATAGTGGAAAGAAGGCATTGTTAAGAAATCCTGAACAATTTTGTGACAAGTATCCATTCCTGATAGAAAACATTATTATATAGGTGTCGATAGTTTCTGCATAATTTAAAACCATGATAGATCGGTACTGTTCTAATCCTATGCTTGGGGTGCAGAATTTCTTCAATTTTATTTATCGGTTTTGTCATTTTTATCATATTCATTACGATGGAGGTAATCCGTCTACTGTGGGCGGTGGTTGTATCTCTGGTTTAACGTACGGATTAACACACTGTGACTACATGCTTTGCTGAGCATTGACATTTCTGAAGGTGTCAACTGTCTGTGTCCTACTTCGTATTCACATGTCCGACGTCTTGTCTGCGTAAGTGTGGCATCCAGCCATTATGTAACCTGAGCTATCTAGCGTATGCTTGACAGATAGTTTATAACTGTGATTGGCGTTCTCACTGAGCTAGTGCAGTCTAAGGCCATGATAACTTTTTATTCAGATAAGAGCTTTAAAAAAATGTTCACAAGGCACATACTTATTATACAATTTTTAAATGTAATAAATGTTTTAATAAAAAGACTTGGGCAAGGTTGTTGATAAATTTATCCTCAAAGTAAATACCGTGCAGTGCTCCAGATAAGCTTTTCTTCAAATAAGTATTTTACCCCCTAAATAAGTATGCATTGCTTTTTTTTTAAATGATAAGGGTAAAAAGGAAAATTCTTATCAAATTGCTATTTAAAACAAACTGATCAACACTGAAATTGAGAATAACCAATGCTTATTTTATCCCTTAATTTAAATTTCAATGTTTTATTCAGAAATTCCAGTGCTTAATTATCCCCAAATAGTGCTTATCTGGAGCACTGCCATGCATAATCATATAAAATAATACGTTAAAATATAACTAAATATATGTAGTTTGAATACAATTTAAGAAACTTAATACCATTAGTTTTTGTTCTGTCACCGTTTTATTACTCGCTGTAAAGAAAAGAATTTCGCTTCTCAAATGCATGATGTAATTGATATATAGAGAGGCACTTAATTTAATAATTGTACTTTTGAAATCGTAATTTATGACATTTGCAAGTTTTAACATTCTAGATCTATTCCAGTTATATTTTTAAATATATTTTCTTTTTAAATCATCATGTAATTCACACTCTTAAATTAAATGAAATTCATCTTCTATAACATTACAGTGATTACATACTCGATCACCGTATTAGTAATATATTCGGTACCGTTGTTTAAGTCACAAAGATAGTCAGTTACTGTCAGATGAACGATGGTTTTACTCGGATCGCTATCAAGGGATTAATGAACTTCCAGTTGAGATCGATCCATAATGTTAAGTCACATCTAAATAAAATAAGTCACACTATTTGTTCGATACTGACCTCTCGCTGTCATTCAGTAAAATAAATGTTAAACATTGTTTAATTTAGCTTTAGTTTAAATTGATTTATTTAACTTCGATTATTATAAAGTTATGACAACAATTCACCAGCTCGAAGTATTCCTAAATAGAACCAGTACTACGCATGTGCGGATAAAGTGTCTTGTTCAAGGACACCGTACAGCCATAGCGTAGGATCGAACCCACGATTCTCCGATCATGTCTCCGATACTCTACCACCGGACGCACTTCACAGTGTGATGGTGTGATCATAACTGTATGATAATAAAAGAACTCTGGTCAAAACAACATGCGTAAAGAACCCCATTGTAATAAATATCATATGGATTTCAGGCCCTGGGCTCAGCCGAGATGCATGGTTAAGCGTGAAACCGACAATGGCTAAAGAGTTGGACTTCCCAAACGTAAGTACACAATTCAAATAAGCGTGCAATAGTATTTGTCCGAGCAGTTGGACTGGGTGTGCTGTTATTTGACATGTTCTACAGCATATATCCGAGCAATTGAACTTAGGTGTGCTGTTATGTGGCATATTCTACAGCATATCTCCGAACAGTTTGACTTAGGCGTGCTGTTATGTGACATGTTCTACAGCATATCTACTAACAGTTCGACTTAGGCGTGCTGTTATGTGGCATGTTCTACAGTTGTGTTACTAACTAGTAAAGTGAAATCTATGATACACAGAAGTAATACATATTCTTTCTTTGTAGATGTGATTGATATTATCAGTTAATGTTCCGGTGATAAAGTACATGGAGTATATTTTATATTGTCCGTTAATGTTTCGGTGACATAAAGTACATGGAATGTTTTTTTATATTGTCAGTTAATGTTTCGGTGACATACAGTACATGGATTTTTTTTTTTATATTAGCAGTTAATGTTCCGGTGATGAAGTACATGGAATGTATTTTATGTTACCAGTTTATGTTCCGGTGTTTAAAGTGTTGTTTTTTTACTATATTTGAATGGGGTTAACACATTTCAGGTTATATATGGCATATCCAGACCATTTTATTGGCGGTGGAAAACCTCGAAATGAAACTGGGTAAAACCGTTTTCTTTCCGCAAATAATTGGCTTATATTTTTGGACCGAGCAGGACTCAAACCTCTGACCTAAGCGGGGAGACTTTGATCTTGAGTGAGACGACGCCTTAGGCCACATGGTCACGGAGGACTCTGCCATCGTGTTAAAACTGTAGCCTATGAAAATAGGTTAGTAATTGTGTTAGTCTCCTCTAGCGGAGGGAGTATGTTAATAAACGGATATCGGCCTCCTGACTGTGTCTATGGAAATTCTTTCGTATCGCTGTAAATGCTATCGTGTCGGCGTGATGATAGAATGTGTATCTATGTTTCCATGATTTGATGTTTTGATGATAGTGGAAGACGAATGGGAATGACACGCTATGTCGTATATCAATCACCATGGAAACTTTGGAGGGCGGGGATTCGAATTTACGACTCCTGGATTGAAAATCAGATGAGCTACCGACTGAGATAACCGGGTCCGACTCAATCTGTTATATGTTATTGACTAGTGCAGGTATCCACGTATATTATATATACATATTTATATACGTATTTCTGGAAAATTCCACCATTAAACTGTTGTGAAACTACATGTGATCCACCGTGTATTGTCCTGTTTGGTACATATAAGAAGAGTAACAACACAGTTTTTATTGAACGAGAGAAGTCAGTTGAAGAAGTCAATCTTCTTTGAGGCCCTCTAACATATATACATTATTTTTCGTTCCAGTTGCCATATTATATCGACGGGGATGTCAAAATAACACAGAGTAATGCTATCCTAAAACATATTGCCAGAAAACACAAACTTGGTAAGTTGGTGCAACACGATACAAGTAACAAAATGACCGTTATACCATACACGTGTAAGGGGAGATTGCACTCTTAATACTTACTGCAAGCATTGCTATTTAGTTTACTGTGTCTGTTTATTTGTTTACTTATAACTTATTTCTTTTACATCAATTGTAAAACAGGTTATTACAATTTCGACTACTCACGCTCGAAGGTCTCACCACACAGTTGAATTTTGTTCTTTGTTCTATATAAAATAAGGATATATAATAGGATTTCAATGGTAAAAAAAAAGAATTCCACATAAAAGGTTTTAGGTTTACAACTTTGGTTTTTTTTTAAAGAGGATGCAGTGTACCCTGAGATTTTTTGAAAAAAGAAGTCCTTAAATGCTCATAAATACATGCATATGTTGTAATCTTATAAAAGTCACCTTTTTAACACCAGTGATGTCTTATTGCAGTATATGCTATGCCAACATTTGCTCTACTCATCTGCAGCAAGAAATCACAACGACTATGAACCATTTTGAAAATGTTTCATAACCAATGTACATAGGCCTTGTTTTTAAGCGTAAGAATCAAAATCGTGGGGAAAAGGGACGTAACTGTGTAGTGAGACGTCGAAGTGTTCCTAGGTAGAACTAATAATAATCATGCGGATAGCGTGTCTTACACAAGGACACTTCATGTATAACATGTTGTCAAGGCCGAGGATCGAACCCACGAACCTTGTTAGAACCAGTACTGAACATATGCGAAAAAAAGTGTCTTCTCAAGGACACGACACATAGCCGCGGCGGAGGATCGAACCCACGACCCTCCGTACTCTACCACTGGTTCACGCGCTCCACAAACAATCGAAGTAAGATAAAAAAAATATTTTTAAAAAAATCATCTTTTCTCATTTCAAGCTAATAAGAAAGATTTTACACATACTGTACAAATAAAGTGATATGTAATGTGTGTTTAATATATAGATGGAGAAAGTGAAGTTGAAAAGGCAACCGTTGACATGCTGTTGGATACTGCTATGGATTTCAGGAATGGGACTACCCGTCTGTGTTACAATGCGGATTATGTAAGTACACTGTATTTGTGTATATTCAATTTTACAAAATCAGTTCTGATGATTAATATAAGACAATATCCCAGGAATGAGTAGTTAGGCCACATTCTCCGTGATGACTGATATACGACAAGAAGCATAAGTACATTCATTATAAAGCATAAGTACATAGATTATAAAGCATAAGTACATACAGTAAATTACATAATTACATACAGTATAAAGCATAAGTACATACAGTATAAAGCATAAGTACATAGATTATAAAGCATAAGTACATACAGTATAAAGCATAAGTACATACAGTATAAAGCAATATATAATTAGAATACCAATGGCAATTCATACACAAGCTTACATCCCATTCACAAACATAATAGTAACATTCTTATACAGGGGAACGACAAGAGCTGAAAATATACATTTGTATTAATATCATCTTTTTTCGATTTCAGGACAATTTAAAAGAAGACTACTTTAAGAATGTTCAAGGGCAGCTGTCATCTTTTGAAAAAAAGCTTGGCGATAAACCGTGGTTTGCCGGTGACAAGGTATGTTAGGTGTGACAGCAGGAGGGCTGACCAAAGTCAATTGCGATTGGTTTATTTATATTTACCACAGTTTTATGGATATTAATCCACTGAGGTGTTTTTCAATTCTAGAATTATATGTAGTGTAGCGGATATAATGTTTGCGGCCATGCCACAGGTAGCAGATTCGTCCCTAGCTCGTGCTTTTAATAAAACATTCAGTTCTGGTTCTACCAAGGAAGCGCACTCAAGAGTCGTTCATATAAATTTTGAGATTTCTTCGCAATCGAGTTAAATGCATCTGTGGAAACTAATGATTTTAACTACTGTTTCGACTTGTATCTTGCTGATCTGACATTGTCACTGTTTTGTTTTTTATGTGTTAGCATGTTTTGCAATGCAACTATTTTTTTATTCATAGTTCGTTAGCATTTAAAATTGGAAAGTAAATTGTTATGAAAGTCAAGTATTATCATTTATATTATTATTATTATTAGTAGTAGTAGTAGAAATAGTAGTAGTAGTAGTAGTAGTAGTAGTTGTAGTAGTAGTAGTAGTAGTAGTTGTAGTAGTAGTATTAATACTTTGTTACTTTATTATTATTGTTTTTATTTTTATTATTATTATTATTATTATTATTATTATTATTATTATTATTATTATTATTGTTATTATCATTATCATTATATTATATTATTATCATTATTATTATTATTATCATTATTATTATTATTATTTTTGTTATTATTATTGTTATTATTATTATGTTATTATTATTGTTATTATTATTATTATTACTACTATTATTATCGTTATTGTTTTAGTTATTATTATTGTTTTTATTATTATTGTTATTATTATTATTATTATTATTATTACTATTATTATCGTTATTGTTTTAGTTATTATTATTGTTGTTATTATTATTGTTATTATTATTATTATTATTACTATTATTATCGTTATTGTTTTAGTTATTATTACTATTGTTATTATTATTGTTATTATTGTTGTTATTATTATAAAATTTGAAATGGAGTGACTGTTGCATTGAGTTTTGCCCCATAATATACCTAGACGTTAGCGCAAACATCTTTTACAGCAATGGTTTCGACAAGGTCAGATTCGACAATACAATTTTAGTAACTATCAATAGGCAAGGTCACCTATCATGTTTGCAGTCATGCACATGAAAAAACCCTGACCAGACATGTTTCGGATATCATCCATAATGACCTGGCTATTGGTTTAGGATATCTTCTTGTATGTTATTGTGGTCTATTTGAGTTTTATCAAAGCCCTTGTTAAGGATTATTTGCTTAGTTGCTTTTTTTTTTTAAATAAAACACTCGACAGATACCAAGCATGTTGTGTTTTATCAGTGCATGTTACCATATTATGGCCGGCCATAGATTAATACAATCAGGTGGACCTGGATTTTTGGTGACGGGAATTTAACAGTAAATTGGCTGGATAACGTAAATATTGGATGTTTGTTTTTTTATTAAAAGTCGTTGTGTGTCCTTTATACTGAAACGGGGACATCAGTGAGAAAAATATCAATGTCAAAAAATATCTGTATAAAGTGAACGGTTGGTGTTTGAAATAACCGAGTTGCCAAAGTTTTGTGTTCAAGCTACTCTTAAGCAATGCCATTGTCTCCTTCTTTTCATATTTTTAATTATTAATTCTTTCGCTTAACTGCTTTCTGCAGAAGTTATGGAGCATACCTGCCAATTTCATCACTTGAGACTTTATATATTTTTATCTGAGTTCCTTGACGATTCATAAACGACATTGCGTATCATTGTCATTCGTCTCCCACCGTTGATTCAAGTGGGAAAGTTATCAGCTACTCGCGGAAATGGGTGTGCTGGAGCAGTGCTTAACCTTCCAGGTCCCAGTTTCACTAACGTCACAACTTAAGATTTTCCGTAACTTAAAAATTTCAATTTTTCTAAATTATTAATTGAACTCATAATCCATTAAATGACCACACAGAGTGGAAATCAGAACACATCATTACACAATAATAAAGGATAACGTGTAAAATAATCAAGGTACCGTAAATGAAGTTATAGAATTTCAAAAATTTGAGTTGAGGAAAATCTCAAGTTGGGATGTTTATTGAAATTGGGTCCAGGATCCCAGGAAAGAGAGAGGTCGGGTTAAATGTACGTTTGTTTGTGCGCGATGCCATAAAATGGCGCTAAATATTTTAAAACAACCGGTACGTATGTACATGTGAGAGGACAGTTTGGCAGGGCTATTTTATACTGTGACGATGGTGGGGTTAGTGTGTAACCGTAACCAAGGTTTATATTCCTCAAGTGATGTTTTTGTCACTGAATGTGCCAGACGATAACTCATCCTGCCAGCCATGTTTTTTGTGTATCGAACTTATTATCATTTGTCCTCTGCAGGTTTCAACACATACATTCATTCACCACATACATGTATGCATTCGTATAAAACATGGACACATTAAAGGGAGCATGTCGGGGTGGGGGACGCTATAAATGTCTTAAAACATTAAATTTTATTTAAAATGGATGAAAAGCATCTCATTATCATTAATAAACAAAATCCGAATGACATTTCAGTTGGAGTGGTGAACTTGAAACGAAATCTCCACTCTAAAAATAAGACATCACTAAACACTGCTTGAAGACCTTCACATCGTCATTTAGAATCGTTCTAAGGTGAACTATTTTTTTCTACGTGTAAACCTGTATACCGGATCAAGATGAAATCTAAATGAAATCACGTCATTTAATACTTCAAAAAATATATTTTAGTATAACCTAGGCACGTAGCCAAAATAAGGAAATCCGTTTTCAATATAATATTTTGGCATGTTTAAATAAATATCCTTTTGACAATACGGGATATAGGTACTTTTTATAGAGAAAATGGATCACACATAGCGTTGGTTAAGTGATTTTCGTTTACTGGGTCAGGCAAAGGATCCAAACACCGGTATTGTCATGTGAGATCTCGTTAATGCGGAACATATTTGTTACAATTATGCAAATTTTGCTATTTTTGTCTTAAAATGGGATTAACCTTGTATTATTTTCCCCTGTACTTTAAGTTTTACAAACACACAATGACATTCTTATGCATCATAAAGTATATTGAACATGTGTGTATAACAAACGTGCAATATGTAAATTTAATATGCGCTGGCGAACGCAGGCGACATATCGGTGAATGCAATCTGTAAATTACAAGTTGCAACATCAACATTACATACATGGAAGTTAGGATTGCATTTATGTAGATTGAATATATAATTACCCAGTTGCAACATGCAATTTATACACACAGAAGTAAAACGGTGTTGTTAATAACCCGAAAATACAATAAAACAATCCGAGTTATGGCGGATATTACCCTCCATAATAAATTAATTGATATTTTACATGTTTTTGATCACAATGGCATTTACAATACCACACTTTATAAACCAGTGACAGAAACGAAGTGCAAGTAACACGACCAGTCTGTTTCACTAGCAGGTCACATGTATAAATGAGAAAATGACTAACGTGTTACCGTGACGAAGGACCACCGTTGGACTGCACCACCCATCTGTGTCATGGATTACAATTGTGCATATTTCTTATATTTCAGTTAACGGTTGCTGACTTCCCGTTCTACGAGCTACTTGATCAACACAAGCGCATGAAATCCGACATACTTGATCCATTTCCCAAGATTAACGCCTTTCTGGCCAGATTTGAGGCGCTGGAACGAATCAAGGCGTACCATGCAAAGGATGAAGTTAAAAATCTACCTATCAATAACAAGAGTGCGGCATTCAGATAAAATAATACAAAGTCTGTTCATTCGAATCATGTGAGAAATAAAACACTCATTTGAATAATTCAAGGAAGACCATAATCGCTTACACCATTGAAGAACAACGTTGATAATTGCCGGTAGTTTTACCTATTGGTGTTCTAGTTTAATCAGCAACGTTAATCGAAAACAATGCGTACAAAAAAGCATTTTGAAGCTGAAACTTCCAAAATGTATTATTGCATTTACTTGAATAAACAAGAAAATGGAATATAAATAGTTGTTAATGACATATTTCCTATCTCCGTTGTAATATTATTCATCCTTCTCATTTATGTGTTGTTCTATGGTTTTAGCGTCACTTTCAACATTTTTCAGTCAAATCGCGACAGTGTCTATTTGAAACAGTATTCTAAGCACTGGAATATCATGCTGCAGACACATGGTATGATACCCCACCCAGTCACATTATACTGACACGTCATCGGGCCGAGCAGACCTAGAACTCTCCTCTAAATGCTGAGCGTCAAGCGGACGCTCTGCTATTAAATCACGCTGCGGTTTATGTTTTATAATATATACTAAAATATATTTCCTTTAACCTATATCTAATCGTGCCAATACGTAAAGTAAAATACATTTGTTTTTTACACGGCTATTCTATGAATAACGAAGTTTTTCTACTCTCCCCGGCCGGAGGTCGGCGCTTGCATCTACATGTGTGTGCGTCTCACCTGCGTTAACGTTTATAAAGTTACTGGCCGGAATCAAAATAAATACAACTCATCGTATGATATGGTTAACTTCATCCTCCATGGGTAAATGCACGTGTATACATTGCCGAATGTGATTTGGACTATTATGAAAATCTAGGGAAAGTGTTCGCTACACGTAACATTTTTCTAATCACTTTCTTTATATTTTATGAAATTCGCAAAATAAAGATGAACACTGTCTTTGCATGGAGATGACCCTATCGGTGCTATTAAATGGAGCTCGTGGTCTTGTAGTAGAGCATCAGATCCATGATCGTAGGGTCGTGGGTTTGATCCTCTCCTATCACGGTTATATGAGCAAGACACACGCTTAGTACTGGTTCTGCCAAGGAAACGTTCGAGCGTTACTTGTTTCACCATCGAAGTAAAATAAATAAGTTTAAACTAAACTGACTTTAGCTGCCATGGAAAAGTCGTATTAATTACAAAAAGTGCAACGCCGTATTTTGCTCAGTTGAATAGATGGGGGTGAAATGTACAAAAATATTCTCCGTTACACATTTTGCAAACAAATATGAGTTTTGCATGGCCAGTTAATAGCACCGAAGGTTTAACTTTATACAGAGACTGCGTTCGTCATTGTTTTGTGATTTTCATGAAATGTTAATTTCAAGAAAGTAATTTGCAAAAATGTTACCAGAAACGGGCACTTTTCCAGCAGCTTTTAGCATAAGGTCACGTGGATTCGCAATCGTAGCAAAACGATTGTAGCAGTGTCTTTGTAACTTCAGAAGTTGGTTCAAAATAGAACGTTCTATATTTCATAGAATGGAAAATAAAAGTTTCTACGTGAAATGGAACGTTTTATTTTGAAGATTTCATTGGCTGAGAAAGTAGGACAACTTCTAATGGTATATGTATACGTATGGAAATAAGACCTTTTCTTTTTGAACAACATATTGGTAATAGATGCGCATTTTAATATTCCCGATATCTATTTTGTCATCAGTTTTATCAATGTCCCATCGATTTTTAAATTATGTCCGTTGGCTAAAATAAGAAACCTGAAATATAAAAAACATACTGAAGCAACCTTACTGCCGCTGTCATGATGCCGTGATAAATCGTGCAGTTACACAAATGATAACGAAGGTCAGAAAATTGAAAAGTTTGTTCTGGTTGTACGATTTCACATTTTTTTGTAAATACGTCATATGTTCAAAAGTCATTGAACTGCCACCAAAGCATTCGGACCACCTCGTCAAATCTAACACCGAAAGATGGCGGAATTTAACGAGTCGGTACGATTGCCACCAAAGGTTACCAACATGATGTATTTGATTATGATCTATATTTCTGAAATGATATTGTTTTTTATTTTTATTGTGAAATAAGCTATTGCAACTTAGACACATCATGCTCGAAGACTTCCCAGTAGAACCAGTACTAAGTCTATGGGGATACAGTGTCTCAATCTGGGACAAGCGGTCTATTTATGGTAATATTGACTTGAGAGCGCCGAGACAATTCGAAGCCACACTGTATATGTTTTATAGTCACGTCTCTAGTTAGGTAGTGTGTAAAATATTCGTATTTAGACTTATATCGCTCCATTAACTTGGATAATTTAGTTCTTCAGGCTTTTATTAAAATAAAAATAACATAATATCAAAACAAAAACACTATATAAGCAAAGCATTTCTTTTCAGAATTTATTCAATATTGTCCAGAAAACAGATTCAATGAATAAAGGAAAGATAATTGTTGTATTGCATACAGGTGATAATATATGCTATTATCTCCCTTTGACTTGTTAATTAATATATATTATATAATTATAGTTTATCAACGTATATGTAGACTTATACATATAACACTTATAAATTTAACAACATAATTATTATACAAGTCTAAACAGAAATTACAAGATACGGAATTGGACAGGTCACCGAAGTGCCACTGTTTTTCATGTTTATCAGTACAGTGGCTTTAACATTCATATGTCAATTTTTTTATGAACTGGAGTATTGAAAATACACAGCTGCATGTAGATAACATTATGCAAAAAACAATTAAAGGACACAGGCAGTCAGCAGATATAAATAGATACATAAACATGTAAGGCATAAATTAAGTGTACTAAATACAATACATATGTACGCAGGAAAAAAAACTGGTGTCTTCGCAAAGGAACAATTACTAGCAAAAACGCTTTAAGCCGCTGCTCCATTCATCCGTGATCCGTGTCTGTGATCCGTGATCCGTGATCCATGTCCACGATCCGTGTCTGTGATCCGTGATCCATGTCCACATCCGTGATCCGTGTCTTTGATCATTGTCATGCCGTGTGATTCATGTCTGTGACCCGTGTCCACGATCCGTGATCCATGTATACATCCGAGATCCGTGTCTTTGATCATTGTCATGCCGTGTGATCCATGTCTGTGATCTGCGATCCGTGTCCACGTTCCGTGATCCGTGATCCATGTCCACATCCGTGATTCGTGTCTTTGATCATTGTCATGCCATGATCTGTGTCAACGATCCGTGATCCGTGATCCATGTCCACATCCGTGATCCGTGTCTTTGATCATTGTCATGCCATGATCCGTGTCCACATTTGTGATCCGTGTCTGTGATCCGTGTCCGTGATCCGTGTCTGTGATCCGTGTCTGTGGTCCGTGATCCGTGTCTGTAATCCGTGTCCACATCCGTGATCCGTGTCCGTATCCGTGACAGTGCAGACGTGGGAGATTTTTCCGGCACGCACATAGACCAGTCACGGACATGTTCACATTCACTAAAATATCTGCGAAAAACATATAAACTTGATACAGATACAAACGAAAATCATATTTTTGACAGAATAGGGGACTTTGAAATGAACTCGATGACTTAAAAAACCAGCAATAAACTTACGGATACTACAAAAAGGATACAAGGACAAGTATCCGACGTCTCCGTCAGTTTAAGACTGTAAAATGAATTTGCCATCATCGAGTCCCCAGTCCTTCGGGCCGTCAATCAGAGGGTAGGGTGGTACACAACTTGGGGGGAAGGCGTGGGCGATATGGTGATATTAACCGGAGAATTTTGATTTTTAAAACCAGCTGCTGCATTCAATTAAGTTTGTCCGGGTAGACGTGGCTGACATTTACTCCAGTAAAGTATATGCTGTCCTTAACCTAAACATTGGGGGCTCCCGTTTCACCACTTGCCTCTTGGCTGCTACGCCTATAACCGTGATAGCAAATTGTAAAAAGGACCAACCACCAAATATTTATAACATTATAGAATCAACGGATGATAACTTCTTTGTATTAACGTCTTGACACTGATCCTGGTTCCTACGAACCTAAATCACATTACATAAAACCGGGCTGTATCAGCTGTAACATCGCCTCGTATATTGGCTCAGTGCTATTTTTGTTTCTGATTCCTTGGAATCGTGGAGTCAATTCTGTATGGGTCCTCATGGCTGTGTGAACTAAGGCACTGCCTCAAGATTATTAACCGTTCACAGATAAGGTCGTAGGTTCGAGACCCGCTCGCTCCAAAATTGTAGGTGAGAAAGCTTGCCGCCAATTACTTGCGGAAGGACGGTGGCCAGTTCTACTCTGATTCACTCTAAGGTTGTCCTCCACCAGTAAAACTGAATATGCCATATATAACCTGAAATGTGGTGGAAATAGCGTTGGACCCTATTCAAGTATGTATTGTTCGAAAATATAACTCTGCTCAAGCCAGTACTAGAGGACGTCAGGTGTGTTGCACAATTTAATTGCCATCATAATCCTTTTATCAGAGATAATTCATATCAAACACAGTCACGTGACTGTGTATTTACAAGAGAAGAGTCAGACCTGGTTTCTTTGACTTTCACAGTTTTATTTTGTGATGTGACACCAGGGGAGAGAGCGGTGTTCCATACAACAATAATCAAGTATAAACGTTTCCTGTAGAGGTTTTACCAGTGACGTTCCAAGGTGGTAACACATGTTGGTATAGGTTGTATGTTCAATACATTTTGTTCAAATTCTCGCCCAGCCACAGTCCCCGTGATGAGTGATATACAATATTGCGTCTTATGACAATGCGTCTCTCACCACTGATTCAATTGCAGAAAGGTAGCAGTTACTTGCAGATATGGGTGCGCTCGAATACTACTCGTAGTTAGCTGGGTAATATCATAACTTAAATAAAGGCAATGACTGTTGAAATAGAAGGTAATGTTTTTTTTAAACTGTGATATGATGCTGAGTTTGAAACTGAAGTTTATATATATTTGACCAGTTGAACATTGTGCAAATACTTGACGGCGTTGACGTTATCGATTGCTCCAGGTAGCTGGTACATACATATTATGACGCTGTTGGTACCCAACGGTATTCAGTATTAACCCTTTACTCCATAGATACACATTTTCCCGCACCAATCACAGAAGGCTTTAGAAAACAGTGCAGGAAGAGTTCAGATTGCTCTTCCTGCACTATTTTCCACTCTGTCAATTAATATAAACATAATTCACCCAATAATTCAAAAGTCTTTAATATTAGGTGTCCAAAGGTGTCTATAGTAGAGGTGTCCAAAGGCTTCTATATTAGAGGTGTCCAAAGGCGTCTAGTCTATATTAGAGGTGTCCAAAGGTGTCTATATGAAGTAAAGGGTTGATATGAAACATATTTTAGTTTAAACATATTTCATTTCAATATCTATATGTTGCAATACAATAATATGTAATATTTTATAAGCTGTAAGAATGATACACAGCAGTGGCGTAGCTGGCCCTTAAATGATGTGCAAGCCCATCGGGTTCTAGTGGGGTCGGGGAGGGGTTTGGGGACATGGTCCTCTTCCCCATCAGAAAAAAGACTTTTAGGATGCATTTCCTGCCTTCTGATGACATTTCCAAGAGATATGATGCATTCTCAAAAATATGTGCCAGCCCGGGCGTTTTTGGAGTAAAGGCAGCTACGTCATTGCACAGATAGAAAATGGATTGGATTGAAAGCATGCTTATGTAAATCCGCTCCATGCTTAAACAGATACAATGATGGCAGAAAACGTTTAATGTTATTAGTAATGTTTCAGTACCTAATTTACGTTAATAAATTGTGCAGAAAGTTAGTAGAACAAAAGTTTGTATTTATTATATTAATTTAAATATGAAACTTTGCAGTTACATGGAAGAAATATTACTATTAATGACAATATAATTTGTATTCATGTACTATATCAAATGTTGAAAATATTACAAAAGTCAAGGTATTTTTTAAACAATTTCGTATTACATAGTTAACTATAATAGTTAACTATATGATAAAATCGGACAAGCTAGTTTTAACAATACACGGGTCTGCAAATATCTCTATTTGGTACGACACAGGTAAAACTGTTGTTTATAGACCGTAACTAATCAGTATAAACAATTTACTCCCGTAGTGCTTATCAAACCACATGCCCGATAAATTGACTTTGGAAAACCTCTCATGCATATTCAATTAACTATTTTTATTCGTCTAATGTAATTGGTGGATAGCTTTGAATATAAATCAATCTATTTTTAATAACCTGATCGGTCGGATATCTACGACCAAGGTACACGTTTCTTACCACGCACCTGAGCCAAGATAAAACAAGTTGACTGCTTTTAAAAAGCATCTGATGGTTAGTTCTTATGAAGAGGTGGTAAATAGATTTAATGAATGTATATGTTTGAGTTTGTACGAAATAGGCTTGCTTATTGATGTAAAGATGCAAAATTTGAGTGAAACAACATAATTAAATTAAAAAATAAATAAAAACAACCGCGCACATGGTACTAAATACACTGGTGATACCAAATCCCGACCCGGTTCCGGCTGACACGGCCAAATTCTGGATGCAGGGAAAAGGCAAACTTGGTGTGCTTTATAGTAATTTTGATGTTTAAATGTACTAATCTTAATCATTATGCATTTCGATTTGCATATTTAAAAAAATGTCTTGAAACTTACCTTATATATATTTTCTAACGTGCTAAATGTTATGTTATTTACCACTGTGGTCATATATATTTTAAAATAATTTGTGCATATGAAATTTAAAAAAAAAATCACACAATTAAAAACAAAACTTGTGCATGTTCGGAGATATGTCTGATTCTTGCAACGTGCTGAAAATACGCCACACAGGTATTCTCACCAGGGCTGCGTTCAGTTCAGTTAAACATTTGATAACATCAGCTAACATATATTCCTGGACACTGGCTCAACCTCGTATGAGATCGCAGTACGCGATAATTTTAGGGAACCAGGCATTCAACGTGTTTGCTGTTTAACGGTGCTGAACGCAGCCCTTGTTTTTTCAATCGTGTTTTTAAAGAAAATATTATATTTCTGTTGAATCAAGTCAAATAAATAACTGTAGCTGCTTGATTTTGTTATTATTTCCGTTGTTATGGGTTAAGCATATCATAATAGATTAAATAGTTGGTTATTTGAAAAGGATTTACATAAACTCAGGAGGAACGGCGATAAATCTTCAAAAAAAGATTAGTTTCAAGACCTCAATTAAGGCATTTTCATTTTATCTTTCAATATTTTCTTACTGAATATGCAAAGGGCAATGTATAATGATTCCAATTAGTGCATTAAAATGCCACAATCAATTAATTCACACACTGCAGTTGCATTTTCCTTGCAGTCGTAAAGTGGTCGGGTCAGCCGGTACATATGGCCGGGTTTTAGTATCAACTGCTGTTTGTACATTCCCATAATGCACTGTTTAATAAAGCAATGGCGAACTCCTTGTATCGAATGCCGTGTTTTTAACACGTGATCGTGACGTTTCAATATCGCAGGGCCCAGAGTGAGTTTCTTAACCGGCCTTATTTAGGGTTCGGTCGCTCATGCGACCTAACCAAAAAACAAGACGATGACGTAATTCGCGAGTGTCTCTCAAATCCTCCATTATAGGCCTCTTTCAAGGTGTCATCCCACCATTGATTTTTGTTCTTTATTCTATAGTAAATAATAAAAGTTTGAAGGCTTGTCATTCATGGAGAATCCCAAATGAAAGAAGTGAAACCTACATTTTACTGTTTGCCAACCTCTGCACTATCAAAATATGATGAGAAAAGTAGGGGTCATGTGTCATATAAGAGATTTTTTTCTGCTCAGTGTGTACACTGGTGACAAAGTGAAAGTAGACTTCCGAAATCATGTATTCATACCCTAATTTCCAAGCATCATTTTTTTTTCTAAATTAACAATTCAAACATGACAATGCTATCAAAATGTTCAAAATACATCAATAATGCCATTCAAATAAAAAAATGTGCATTAAAGTAAGGAAAATGCATTTTTAAAGAAGAAGAAATGAGGATTATTTAAAACCGCCATTATGCGACTACACCACGGAAGCACTTCCTTTTTGCAATGATGGTACTATGCCTCAAAGTATATGCATGCCAGACATTCCATTATCCAAGCGAGGTTAGGAGCTCATCACACTACCAGCTGATTAGCAGACGACTATATAACTACATAGGAAAATGGCTACACCCCTATCAACTTTGGTTGATATTTTGAGACCTGGAAAAAATTGTTTTGTATCAGATAGTAGATCAGATTCTTCCCTTGATTTTCATATCATTATTAAGGGACCTGTGTAATAAACAAATTGTATAAAGCAAAATAAGGCGAGATGAAGGACTACATTGCAATGTAAGTTATCACGTTTACATATCTATCTATTATTGTTATGAATTTTAAATATCTTATTATTGTTTGTTTTTTATTTGAAATAAATACAAACTTTAAAAAAAATCTATTTTTTTCTTTAATATATGCATTAACCGCAGCATGTAACAACACATTATGTTGTATAAATAAAGAGAGATGAAACAATTTGTGTTACTGTATTGCGCCTTATAAACATCATTTTATAGACATGTGAACATAGTATTATATATAACAATTTATTGTCAATATTTTAGAATATTGAATAATATTTGTATCTTTCATTTTAGGGTGGGAATGGACTGTATGTATAATGAATAAAACCAGCACTGTAAACCAGAAGATAAAACCAGCACTGTAAACCAGAAGATAAAACCAGCACTGTAAACCAGAAGAATTCAATCCAATCAAAAGTATATTAATATGCTGGAGAATATAGAGAAAACATAGAAAACATGATGACAGAGACACATAAAAGTCAGAATATAGTCCCCATAAATTGGTACACCTGTAAAGTATATATTGCAGGACTGCACTTGACAATCTAGAAAATGTATTACTCCCTCTATATGGCTACATGTCAATGTTAATATTAACAGACACTTACAATCAGCTTCCGAATTAGTTGGGTCTACTCTGCTTCTGTCTGTACAACTGATATGTAAAGTAAATTTTAAGCTTTATTTAAATGTAGACATTGTTTTGAGACATACTTGTAATAAGATGAGTTCGAACATGTATATTAAGTTAATAAAACTTTAATTGCCTTTATTTTATATCTTTTTTCATTATTTCTCTGTGATCTGTTACACCCCCTATTATGTCATATCCCCTCCCCCATATTATTTTTGTTTTATAAAAAAGGAATAGAAGGATTTGAACGAGTATAAAATGATTTCCCTTTGCCAAAGTGGTAACAATTTCTAAAATCTGATGTTTTTGATGTTTTTGCAGATAATTCGCAATCGATCGCGTTATGTATAATGTCAGCGTTAGGATCTGGTAATTTTATAAATATTTCGTAGATTTACAATTATTGAAACTGTATGTCTGTGAAAACGTTAAAGTTGATATTCAAATAGAGTTTACGGTAAAGAAAAATGTGGGTAGTTTATTATAGTAATAAACGTTTTGCTTTTTGGTTGTGTAGTTTCAGCGTATAATTTTCTTTGGTATGATTTAAATATAGTAATGAAAACAACAATTAAGATCAATTATGTGTTGTTTTTTTAATATTTGAAATAAAGTTGACTAGATATTTGAAGACTATCATAGACTGCATTTATTTATCATATTGCCAAGTTCTCCTGGATATACTGAATAGCTTTGTAGGCTTGACATTGCCATTATTGTAAGTTATGACAGCAATAATTAGAAAAGAAGAGAAATATATTTAAATTAATGTTTTAAATAAACTCCTGCTCCCACACTACCACAGAATCGACAGCACAGAAATGATAGTCAATAAAGAACAAAGATTAAATACAACATAATAAGTCGGGCATACTGATAGAGACGTAGTCAGTTCTCCCTGAAATTCTCTTACTTCTTGCGGCCTTATTCCAACTCTAAAACTTGTGATTTAGACATGCATAATGTTAAGGGGAGCTTACCCTACATAAAAATAAATACATTTAAGTCTATGTTTACATATTTCATATAATACCACAAAGTGTATTGGTGATAAAAACCTGGGCATGTGAACCGTTGATCAGGGCAAGCTATTTTTCAGCCAGGGCAAGTAGATTTTTTCTACCTACTTGCCCTGGACTAGTCCCCATTTTTTTTCTTGAAGCACTGCAGTATTTTGTTCTGAAATATTTAAGGCAAAGCTTTGTATTTATATGAAAAAATAAAAGAAGGAAACCGCAACTGTGGATCTATGCAACCTTGTTAACGATACGCCCAACATTGCCCTTTCCTGTCGTCAGTTTTTAAAAAAAGATTGGAATAAATTAGCAGTCAGGCAAGTGTCAGCACCCAACTTGCTATTAAGACCCACCCCCGCAGTGACTAATTCTGAATGCGCTCCTCCCAAACAATCTGTGGTTAATTAGATGTAACAATGCAGATGTGGATACAGATTTAAGTTTAAATGCCAACACATCCTTCAAAACGACTGTTTGACTGTTAAAGTAGAGTTGTGTTTTAATATAAGTTCTTACAACTTAGACATATTACACTTGGAGTCTTTCTGGGCAGAGCTTTGTTCTGTTGCTGATGCCGTTATAGTGTTAATCCATAAATATGACAATATAAATATTTCATTAAACAATCATCATAAACCGCAGCGGTGGTCTAGGGTTAAAAACTATCCACCTCGCATGCGGAATGTCGGGGGTTCGTTCCCCGGCCGGGTCATGAAAAGGGTAATAGAAGCTTCCTCGCTTGTTGCTGAGCATAAAGACGATAGCTGTAGGTCTGGTCGGCTCAGTGTCAGTATAATGTGACTGGGTGGGTATCATGCCATGGGTGTGCGGTGTGATACTCCAGTGTGGCAGCGCTAAGAATACTGTCTCAAGCAAACATAGTCGTGAAAATAACTGAAAAAAAATGTTTAAAGTGACGCTAAACACCATACAATAACATCTACAATCATCGTAGCTGAAACGTTTACCTATATAGATTTCACACTTTATGGATCGATGATATCTATGTTGTTTCCTACGGGCGTTTATTGACGATCTTGATTTTGAACTTTTTTATTGCTTGAATTTGTATAGACATAAACTGTTGACTATGCTATCGAAGACACTTGACACAGCAAATCTTGGTGTAAGGATTATACCCGTATTCCCGGTCATACTGGCATTAAATAATACTTAATAAAAACAATGTCTATTTGTCCAAACACAAATCTTTATGTTAAACAATGGCCCTCTGGAATAAAACAGAATAGGTTGTAGGTATTGATTAGCGCATTAAACTCCAACTACTAGCATTGACATGTGTATATAAGGTAGAGAAAATTACTACTTTATAGTGCTAAAACTTATAAAGATCTCGTTATAAGCTTTAGCACTGTAAAATGGTAATTCTCTCTACTGTATTCACAATTATACCAGTTACGTATCCTTCGCGGATCCGGTGCTCCTGAAAGGTGTTTTATTAGACGTTTGATTCTCCCTATCACATATATATATGCATGCCATGACCCTCTATCTCCCTCCAATTATTTGGAAGCTATAATAATTTGTTGATAACGTGATTATACAAAAACGTTAAAGGAATTGAATGAATATAATTTATATAGCTAGTTCATATCATAATCCGAGTGTCAGGTTGGGGTACGGGTAATATGGCTGGATCGCCATTGTGTGTCGCTGGGTATAATATATAGGTTAGGTACTTTACCTGTGTGACCTTTGTAACTGATGACAGAGCGGTGAGAATGCAAGTTTGCTGCTGCCCGCGAGTATGATTAGGAGTTGCATCGTTGAAGGTCAAAGGGCCGCAGTACTCGAAAGGTCATTACCACCCCATCTGCGAAAAACTACCCATCTTCTCTTTGGAGACGAAACTTCTCCTATCGATACAAATATTATCATATTTAGTGCAGCACATAATTACTGTGAAAATACACATCGTTTCTAATGTTCACACATATAGTTTTAACTGGCATGAACGTAAATAAGTCCTCCAATCCCAATGTCGCCCGTAACTCCCCCAAATATGTATTTAACATATTGCATTCTATAATATCCATGTTTTCCGCAACTTCCATTTCTATTCTAATATATCTTTACAATTGATCTTTATTATAAAACCAATGTTGTTATCTTGTATACTTAACTAGAAATCCACATTTCTCATCATAGTTTGTGTAATTGTATTGTATTTAGGAGAGGAATTCTGTAAGCTTGTCTCTCATTCCAATTCTTTTGACAAAATTGTTTGTAAATACTTAATATTGTAAGATATTTGAAATAAAATATGTTTAAACCAAATGGCGGCTCTCGGAATGAATGTTAAGTCTAGATGACGTTCGGTCCTTTATTACACGAATCGACGGAGTACTATTGACTAGTGTTGTCAGTGCAGTTGGTGCGACAGGTGATAGAGGTGATCTTGGTGTCCAATCAGGGAAACTGCGTTACTGGAGTCGGTATTATTGAACATGGGTGAGACGGTCCAGGACTTTTAGTCCGCTTGTCACGCTCAGAATCTTGACCTGCTGACTGTGTATGCAATATGTAGTTCTCGATGGTCCGTGTCGGTGGGAGTGTCTTGACATATATGGTATGTATTTTCTGGGAAATTTTCTGTTGCGTGGTGTAACTCGACCAGATCCATCCATCTTCAACTGGTCAAATTGACGGACCTCAATGATGACGCCAGTTTTGTCCCATTTGTGTGGGTGATATCCCATTTGGTTCTGACCGCGAATAAAGTATTTCAGTATGTTCGAACCAGCGTTCAGTTTCTCTCACGTGACGGTTTCGTAGTGCCTATTCTCGATCAGTTATGTTTTCCCGCCAAGTGTTAGAAAGCATTAGAAATATTTCTGTATTGGAGCATAGCATGTTGGAATGCACCAGTGTCAACATCACCATATGGACCAGTGCTGTCAGCAATGAGATGATTGACAGTATTGACACCCCTTTCAGCCCGACAGTTGCTGTGAGGGTAATCGACTGTGGAGAGTCGGTAGTGTACACCCCAGTCTATAAATAAATGCAATGCGTGGCTTCGGACCCAATACCAGAGGCTTGTTCATCGTGTATGCCGAAAGTGACAATTGTACGTCGTAGGCAGGTTATAAAACCAGCTGCACCATCAGATGATCGCCCAACGATTGGCCAGTTTTAGAATCGGTCGACGACAATAAGATGATTGACCCCTTTGAAGTGAAAGAAGTTGGCACAAACCTACTGATACGGGTAGTCTGGTAATATAAGTGGATATGGTGGAGCACTTTATTTGAGGGATTGTTGTGGCTACATCTGGCTCTGTAAGATGTAATGGCAGGAGTAATTTCGGACCAAAAGACAAGTCTCAGCTCTCGAGATCATAAAGATGACCTCAGCGGCCAGCGTGTAAAGCAGTTAGAATGTCCTGTCGAAAGAAGGGAGGTATTACTATACGGTCATTGTATAGTATGAGGCTACCGACGGTATGGAAAAGTTCCAAAAACTGGAAATAGTCCTGCTGTGGTACAGAAAGCTCGTGAAGTAAGTCAGGTATGCCTGATTCAACACGGTCGAGCAGTTGGTTCATCCCGACATCCCTTGCTGTTGCGATACGGAATTATCCCATACCACCAGCTGATTCCATTGCGAGCGAATCAAGCGAATGTGTAGCTGATGCAATAACACATGCCTCATGTATGGCTGCCTGCTAGAAATGTTTTGGAAGGTAGAAGTGTTGCCGGAATGGAATCATATTGATTAATTAATACTATGTCATCTGAACGAGTAAGTTTCTTAGGGTTACCAGCTGGGTTACGAGAGACACAGTCAGCGGTTCTGTGTTCACACCTGATACATGAATCATACGGAATCGGTACTTGAGGGTCTGAGGCGAAACCTGTAACCAAGTATTTTCAACAGAGGTTTGTGGTCAACGGCGATGCTGAGATTCTCTCATCTCAGAACGAAATATCTTGCTTTGTCCAGAGCGTCAACTACTGCCAGGGCGCTTGTACCGGGAATTAGCTGGAGGTGTGAACCTACTGCCCACGAGTGTAATCAGTCTTCCAGCCAGGCAGTAAATTGGTTTCTAATGTTTTTTTAATAGTAAAAAACCCAATGTAAGTGTTGTACCAGTCAATAGCAACACGTGTTGGTTTGCTTCCAAAAACTTATATGTGTGAAAGTTTGCTAGTTACTTGCGGAAAGACGGTGTGGTTGTACTTAGATTCATTCTGGGGTCTCTTCCTCCATCAATAAAACTGAATATACCATGCATGCATATAACCAGAAACGTGTTGAAAATGGCCTTTTTACCATTCAGTGAATGGATTTATGTTTTCTTCCTCCCAGGCAGAGGTATATAAACATACTTGAAACAATTATTTCTTCAAGTTGACACCATCATAATATTACTGTTAACTGGACGATATGCTCCAATATACTGTATGTACTTTGGGTTGAAAACACACAGAATACAATACTATAAAAGAAATTCAACATTTTTAATGCCAAACAATAAAATAACATGATCACAGATTTACAACAATTAAATCACCAAATTGTTGTTTAACACAGAAACATTGTCTGATAATGCAGTACAAGTATAGTAATCAAATTACTGGCGCCTATAGGTTCTAAACGTTTTATTCCTAAAACAAATAAATGAATATAAATAAATTCGTATACAGTAAAATCTGTGTATGTGGCCACCTCTATTAAGCAGCCGTTTGTCTTAAACAGCCACATTTGCTATTTCCCATTTCTGTTTCCAGAGCAAATTAACCTGTATTAAACAACCACCTGTCTTAAAAGGCCACTTTTGCTCCTTCTCTTCACTGGCTGCTTCAGCCAGGTTTGACTGTATATTGAACCAGGATATATTGTTTTCCCCCATTATCCAGTCATTCCATGTGATTATAATACGAAATATATATAAATTCAAAACAACACTGAAAAAATCCTTTTGAAGGCAGTCATTATTATTCACAGTTGTGTTTGCTTACTGAAAATTTGGGTTTAACCGATGTATCACTAAGGTATCAACTGAGTAACTTTATTTTTGTTAACATATCTTGAGTGTGTCGATGAATCACCAGTGTTGTAATGACACTGCAGTATACGTCACTGCGATAACAACAGCGCAGACAAACATGGATATCACGTGGTTAACACATAAACAACTTTTATTACATAGCGATAAGCGATGATATCAACATTAACCTCGTATTTAGTTCAACATCGATAGAATTTCAAGTGATTGAACGAACCTACGACGTGGGCCGCATGCTCGTTACTACTTACAATACATTTGACGGTAGTAAAGCGCGGTGTACTGCATTCACCCCAGGACGGATGTTATTTACGTTAATTTTTGTTGACGTCAGCTCGTTTTTCAAAGTAACATCATATAATGACCGATAAACAAAATCATGAAATAACACAAACATGTTTTTACAGACGAACAAACGGTGTCAAATTTGGATATTTTCTAGCTGTCATGTGTTAATTCGCACGTGCATTTCGGTATTTTTGGAGGAAATCAGGGGAAAATTCCCGTCTAATATCATCAGTAGAATAAAACAGATTTTATTAAATGTGATATTTTCTCCCCAAACAACAAATAAGAAGGGTGGATCCCGGAAACAAACAGCGATGAAAAACATCTTCCTAGTACAAGATGAGGGGAAGATTTAACGATACAGGTAACTATTTCCCAATTAATGGTCATGTGAGCCACTCTATCCACTACTTTGGCATTCCGCTTTAACAAAATATAGCACTCTGGTAATACACTAGCGCTTATATCGCTTCATATTTCAGTTATGTATTTACAAACAATGTAGACCCAAACACGAGGGCGTATTAACCACACTCTGATCAATGTTCAAAATATTTAAAAATATTTCTGGGCGATACTGCAATAGACCGAAAACAAGAACTAAATAGCCTATCGTAGAAGGTAAGGACAACCCTAAATAAACAAGCGTATGACGCTGTAGCACCAAATCACGTGTGCAATATGTGCAATAAACAAGGTATTGTTCTCTTAATCTTGCGTGTAACAATCTTATAAGGGTGTGTGAAACTACACCGTCAAAATAAAAACATGTTCTGAACTATAACTAAAGTGTACACTTGCTTTAGATCTGTTGAAAAAATGAGAGTTCTGACATGAACACATTTTTAGACAATCAAGGAAAGGTTACTCAGACAGTATATATAAGCATGTGATCAGAAAAGGGAGACCACTATAATCATGGCTAGCCTTTATTTGGCGCCAAGTAAAACTCCCGTATTGCAACATGGTTGTGGGGAGGTCAATGCACAGTACTTAGCTCTGCTGTCCTCAGCTATATGCCGACCTGTGAGAGCCGAGGTTATACACGATTGATGCACTACCGAAATGCTGCAATAAATATTGTAATGTTTGACATCATATCTTACAACAAACAGGACAACATTCACTAAACAACACATTCCTTCTTATTCTTCATACTACAATATATACATTATACTGGCCAATACAATCAGTGGACTATGTTAATCGTTTTCGAAAATTAGACTACTGTGAGTGCGTATTCTGTATAGCTTGTTTCCGTCACCTGCAGCAAGGATGAACAATTGATTGATATTCGAAATGATAAACAATTTTGAAAGGTTTCTAAGTGGTCAGACACCACCATTGAGACGAGAGCTCTGATTGGCTGATATAAGTATAGGGATGTTATAATAAAATTAGACATAAAATCTGATAGTTGGCTTATTTCTGGTTAGATGAAAATGTCATACTAGCAATGATCACAATAAAATATAAGTTTATAATATTTGTTTCAATAAAAAGTTAAATTTATATTTCTTTGATTCACTTATTTCATTTTATTGAAGAAACTGTAAGGAAAGTTAAATTGGTGCTTAAAGTGGGATTACCCAACTTTACGGGGCTAAACGTATAAAAAAGTGACACTTTTGATCCCATTGTTTTACATTTTCATTTGAATCTAGGACAGAACTTAAATACAGTCGTAGGGCGTTTCGATCCACGAATGTTAGAAACAGTGACAATAAGGTCAAACGTTATTATGCAAGTCTATGGAAAATGGAATGGTGGTAGCTGACCAAGTAAAGTAACCTGCATTTCTGCGGAAGTTAAACGATTCATTACTATCTGACCGTTAACTTGCTAGTAATAGTATGTACTAGACGCAAAGTGTTTATAATTTTAACTGAACAATTTCTCATTGATGAATACATTTCAAGATAATCTCATAAATATAACAAATACCACGTACATGTGGTCAGCACAAACGAATACCACGTACATGTGGTCAGCAGAAACAAATATCACGTACATGTGGTCGGCAGATAAAATACCAATGTGGTTAGCAGAAACAAATACCACGTACATGTGGTCAGCAGAAACAAATACCACGTACATGTGGTCAGTAGAAACAAATACCACGTACATCTGGTCAGCAGAAACAAATACAACGTATATGTATGTGGTCGGCAGAAACACATAGTGTTGAAAACTAATACGTGTGCCAACAAGTCTGTCTTTTGCTTTGACGAATGCTTTTAAAATTCTTCACTTCATATGTCAATGTGATGTTTGCTGTATAAAGGATTTAAATGCATATGTTAATATTATTACAATAACAACTTATTGCTGCAATGATATCAACATATGCGACATTATATGAGCTATACTCGAGGCATCAAGGTGAGATTTCACCATCGACCGATTGATTTATGACGATGTGGTTTGATGGATCGTCACCTATAAGTGACGGAGAGAACGATAACCTTGAGTACATAACAGCCATCGGCATTTCATCTCACTGAATATTTCATTAATGTTTTTCTCCGTCATTTCCTCGTTTTTATTTCAATTCATGTTAGCCTGTTATTGTGGTCTTTGTTTTGGTGAGAGTTTAATGAGTATATGGAATGTAGTTTATATACAGCAATGGTAACATCAGTATCCTTAGTGCATGCCTCTATCTGTATCCAATTAAAGCAAATGATTTTCGCCGTCTTATCTTTATAAAATTTTATAAACGGACTCTAGCAAACACACGCGACCAAAGCTCTGTCGGAACCTACACAAAATAGATAAGGGCAAAAAACGAGAATTCCGTCGGTCACTTCGCTACCTATTTTTTAGCTCATTTTAGAAGACTTCTCATTCTATGCCCTCACCTATACATGTTGCAGGTACTCGCACTAAGTGACTGGTATAGTGCATCAGGAAACAGACAACTATGACTAGTGACATTTCGACAACCAATCAGAATGAGTTTTTTCTGCAAATCAATAAAACGACTATTTCCGAATTATTCAACCCACCACTTCCGTCCAATACCACATCATTGATTATTTAAAACGTAAATTCCGGGTTCATTAACCATAAAGTCGAAATTTAAAAAAAAAGAATAAAAAAACGGCCATGTTTTGCAAGTCTTGATCCGCCGGCCTTTGTACGTGAGATGCGGGACAGTTCCATCAAAGTCATCTTTTTTACTTCATGTCTCACCAAGACTATGTTTTACAGCGATGACGAATTCCACTCCAATATTCTGAATCTGAGTTTCAATCCTGAATTTTATTCTTTGGGTATATTTATTCATTTGTCTATTGTTGTACAAGCAGCACATGTTACGCAATATGTTGTTTTCACTTTGGTTGTAAATTCACTCACTGTATGTTTTTAAAAGACATGCGTGATTTTGATATTTGTTCCGGGGATGACATCACGGAAGTGTTCGTAGACGATAGGTCATTGAGGTATGAATTTCCTAAAGTTGAGGAATTATATTCCTCAGTGTCAGACTCACATACACGTCGTAAACGTAAAACTCCTACCACCTTGTTTTCCTCACATTTCCCCTTGTCTTCATTTGAGAAAAGGCTATAATCACTTGATTGTATGTTTGACCATGATCCAGACCCATTTTGCGTTGAGTAAGAATCCAAATACGTGCTACTAGTTACGAGACTCGTGTCTGTTTGCAGTGTTAAATCTTGCACTGGCTCATAGCACGGGCTTCTAGTGAAGTCGTTTGTGTGTGTTGGTAGCGTGTAACTTCTTAACCCCGACGGTCCACAGGTAACTCGACTATCTGTGTACGAACAGGACGAGGGTTGTATTGGTTCACTTGAGCTTTTTCGTGAGACTGAAAATAAAATAAAAAATATATTACAATCAACCGATAATGACCAACAAGATGCAGGTGTAATGTATACGCTTTATTAATGATTGGACCAATGTTAAAGTCTCACTACACATTTTAGTGTAACACAATTCTTACACTAAAAAGTCCAATGTCATTTGTTTCGAAATATTTTCGAAATGGTCTAGGGTCTGTGATTTCTTGCTGCTGCTCTATAAGTAGAGCTAAATCAGGTTTAGCAGATACTATTACTCCACTAGACATCACTGGTGTTAATAATAGTTACCTTTATTTAGATTTTTACAGATTTTCTGATATATATTTTAGAGCATTTGAGGACTTCTTTTACGAGTGTCACTGCACTATCTTGAAATAACAGGCAAGTCAATCAACGAGTTATTGTGCGTTTTTATGACCAGATACGTTGCTGCTCTGGAATGGAAAAATTACTGTGTGATTTTTTTACCGTGGAAATTTTTATACAGATATGATAAGGATAATAATGGTAAAGTTGATATATTACAAGTAAAACACACACAAGCCATGTCAGTGATATATTGTTTCGTACACACATCCTGATGCAGAAATATAATACGAAAAACGTGACAGTATAAGCATTCGGTATTGAACCCGTACAGTGTGGCCTGTTCCGCACATCAGACAGCTCAAAACTCAAAGTTTAACTTCCTTATTCATTCGACCTGTACCAACTTGCGACGATCGCGAAAAATCTATTAGTGGATTCATTATATTGAATTAGGCGTTTCCTTATTTCTTTTACCGGCAATACCATCCTTTAATATTTATATTCTCAACTTACTGTCGTAGTATGTTGATTAAAGGTAACAATCTGTATAATAATATGAAGGTGTGTTTTGAAAAAAAAATATTCAGTTTCCTTTATTTAAATAATTAGTAATTACAGGGTGACTCACTGCGTTGAACTGCTGACATTTAGATTTGATGCGCCTTCAAATGTTATGAATTGGAACAGTGACAATAATTTGCTAAAAAAGTAATATATTATACTATCACGTGGTAAACACTCCTTAGCGTTCACTGTACCACAGATAACCTCATGAAGCCGTCGCTGAAACTGCCGCTGGTGTGATTGTATTTTTGCCCGATTTCCGGGCAGTATTGAGACATTGACCTGGTGGGATGTCATATTAAACGTGTATTTTTTTCACCGTTGTCGTCTTGTGTTGTTATTTATTAACAGTAGGTGACATTTGGATGAACAGGAAAAAAATAAAATAGCCTATGTTAAGTTAGTATTGTACATTAGTTCAATAAGAATGAACACATGAGCTGATTGGTGTGACCTCTAGTCTAAATACATGTTCTAATGCGTTCAGTTCTAATATGTTCAGATCTTTTATTTTTATTGTTTGCTGGTTACATGCACACAGCCGGTCAATAAAATATGGTGGTGTTATTTTTAACATATGGCGTACAATAGCATTCCTCCAAACTGACAGTCAGTTTCAGAAAGATTATTATGCCATTCCTCTAAAGGCATTCATCAGAAGTGACAGTCAGTTTCAGAAAGATTATAATGTCATTACCTCGAACTAAGCGTCAGTTTCAGAAAGATTACAATGCTCATTGCAGTTTTGAATAATTGGCCAGTCAATTACTGTGTCCATTGTGAAGTTTGGCATGTCGGTAATTTATGACATTTTCTCATCAAACTCTCAAGTTACTGTATTCATTTTGTAAAGTTAGACTATCTTGCCGATATCCTATCGTTGTATCCACTGTGAAGTTTGACTGTTTTCTTGTTTCTGTCTGCCATTTATGGCATTGTTTCATCACTTCACCATACTACTGTATGCAGTTTGGCTCGTTGACCTTTAAACGCACACATATTTATCTATTGTGAAGTTTGGCCTCTTGGTCATTTATTTTCACATTATTGTATCCTTTATGAAGTTATAACATATATATCCTCACCGCTTTATTCGGTGCGCCCTTTACCGTGTGTATAATTAAAAATGCTTTCAATTAATTAGAATATTGTAGTTTGCATATTGACATAAAATATTCGACTTTGATTGATATTTCTCACATTTGACATATCACATTCGTGATAAATGACAATGAATTATATATTGCTTTGTTTTTCGTCTGCTGACTAATATGTTGTCTTGCAACTTTTCCATAAGTCAAGTGAAAGTAGGAACACGGGTATTTTGTCGTGAACATTACCAGGCGCGCATGTTCCACTTGAGATATGATTGGCAATAGTTAAAGTGATACTGTACATTGAGATTTGAAATGCTAACAAGAACTATCTACCATGCAAAAAAACTCAATGTTAAAGAGATCAACTTCAGATTTAAATATATAGACATTATTATTATTGCTAATTTTATAATATACCTTAACCATCAAAGTTAAAGTATTCATATGCGTTATTATACGATAGGACATCCTTAAAAATATATAGTTTTTACCGTGCTCCCACTTACTCACTCAAAATTGCAGCTACCCAAACTTTTTTTTGACTTTCAAAGCATTTAAAAAAAATCATGATTTTAGTCTATTTTACTTTAAAATGACTATGCAACAATCAAACTTTGGCCAAAAAAATAGCTACCTACCTACCCACACAAAAATAAAATGCGTCGAAACACAACAAACAAATATGTTTTTAAGGATGACCAGAGTATGTAACCAACTGGATACATAGCATTCCAAGGACACCGCCATCAAAGCAGCATGGACACAAATAAGAACTATACAAACGAGTCCATAAATAAAAAATTTACAAAAAGGTTCAGTAGCAAAAGACGTTCCTTGGAATATTAAGCCTGGGGGGGGGGGGGGGGGGGGGGTGCACCCAACCACCCTTTTCCCCACCGTAATATCATTGACTAGGTGTAAATAAAAGTACCCCCGTAAAACTATTTTCTTTCAAATACGCATATCGTAAAACACAGAAACGCCCAATGTAAGTCTGGTTTTAATAAAGATGTAGGGCTATGTTTCTTAAAGGGTTTGAATAACACTGTAAGTATGTTTCCACCTCATTTTTTATCATTTTTGTAAATCAAAGGTCCATGACTCTTTCATAAGTTTTATGGAGTGGGGTAAAAACTATTGACATAGTTTCAATGCACAAAAAGTAAAATAGTTTCAACAATTTAAACATTGCCAATTATTGTTAAGGTGTCCGACCATTATTGTCTTCATTTCATTTTTTACCATAACAGCCGGATATGTAATGGACCAGTCCATGCTTATCTTTATTTAGTAAGTAAATTACACATTTGGTTTAAAACAATGAAACGTTTATTCATTTAAGCTCTTTTCGGAGTGCTTTTCATTTTCCTACTATATTTTATACTAATGTAAAGGCACGTTTTGTAATTACAATAGTCTTTAAAAGAAAATAAGAAAAATGTGGTTGTAATTTTTTAATGAATGGTCAGTGAGTGTTGTGCATATCATAATACGAGTCTTCTACAGTCTGTAGAATGGACCGGGCTAATCTTAATTTGGTCCGATACATAGCAATGTTGGGAAAGCCACATTTGAGCACGTTAATTGGTCAGTTGCTCCAACTGAAAGCGTGAATGACGTCACAGTTTAGTAAGCATTCAATTGCTATGAATTGTGGGACAGGCATAGAATGTCCTACTTTTTCACTGGGGGTTAAATGACCTGATCCGGGAGAGATGAGATTCTGGATACGGCGATGTGAACGAATTATTACAAGTAAAATCAGCATGTACTTTGAATCAGCAGAAAATCTACACGCTCATCTTAAAGCACAAACGGTACCTATCAAAAGATCTAATATGTGTCATCTCCTTTCCTTTTTGTGTGATAGATAGTTTTATCCTTCACTTTGTCAATATTGATATTCAGGGTGAGAAAAAATATTTTTGTTCATGGCTGCCATGTGGATATTGTTGGTAACTCGTACAGTTGACATGTTCATTTAATTGAAAACTATATCTCAAAATTTACAGTTCGGGAAGTTTTTGGCAAGTCTTTGATACGAGAATTTTAATATAGGCCCAACATGGGAAAATAGGATGTAGACTTACCTAGTGCCTGGACAGCTACAAGGTATTTGTAAACATCAAAGTGCCCTCTGGTGAACGCTTCCTGTATAGGTGTGTGGTGCTTGTTGTTATATAGGGTAATATTGGCTCCCCGCTCCGCGAGACGCTGCACACATTTACCAAAACCTCTGTATGACGCCAGATGGCATGGCGTATCTCCGTTTTTCGTTTGCTGGTTCACATTGGCGCCAAAACGTAAAAGTAATCTGCAATATATTATGAATAAATTATACGATCTGATTTACTCAACAGATGGGGCCAGCATTACAGTAAACAGTGTTCTGGAGGGGGGGGGGGGGGGGGGGGGGGGGGGGGGGCTTTCTATGAACGTGGTTATTTTCATCGAAACATAATTTATGATCCATTTGCATTTGGTATTAAAACAATTTGTTGGCGATTCACAGCAATGCACCAAACACGCCTATACATTTACATGTATTTATATTTTTAATGTGAAAGGCGTTTTACATCGCATTATCACAGGTCATGGCTCATTACATATTTTTATCTTCCGATCTTAAATAGAGGGTGTAACCAGCTCCACCAACTTCCCAGATATTCAGACCGACTGAGACCACACTTGGCTCGAATCTACGACTTTACCAGTGAGAGATATTTAGTGATGATTTATGATGATGATGTTGATATTGATGATGATTGTGATGATACTGATGATGATGATGATGTTGATATTGATGATGATTGTGATGATATTGATGATGATGATGATGTTGATATTGATGATGATTGTGATGATATTGATGATGATGTTGATATTGATGATGATTGTGATGATATTGATGATGATGATGATGATAATGATGTTGATATTGATGATGATTGTGATGATATTGATGATGATGTTGATATTGATGATGATTGTGATGATATTGATGATGATGATGATGATGATGATGATATTGATGATGATGATGTTGATATTGATGATGATTGTGATGATGGAGACCGTATTCATATACAAGTTAGTGGTGCGTGATAAACATGCCATCTGAAGGTTAGCACGTCTAAATGTCAGATCAAACCGTGTATAGCTTAGAAATTAAAGTATATACAATTTTATATATTGTTATCGATAAAAAAACACAAAAAGACACAATGAAACCAAAATTACAAAAATGATACAGATCTATAGTCATGTAGCCCGACTACAACCATTCTAGTTGAGTCAAAAGTAAAAAAAAAAAATTTATAACATGAGTGGGTTTCTGCATATACCATAAGTGTCAAAAACAAAACATCGTTTACCTATAGTTAAATAGATTACATTTTAACAAATAATTCGGCTGGCACATTCAAGCAACTACCACAAATGTCGCTGTAAAAGAATTTCAATTTTTGAGAAAAAAAAATGTCTGCAATATTTATTTTTATTTTATACCTTGATAAACTCATACCTCAAAGTTGCTTTAGTTGACAACTTTAATTGACAAATTATTCAAATTTGTTTAATATATGCAAATATGTAATAATGTGTTTATGATAAATGTCATAATAAATTGTTTTGAAACATACTTTGTAAAGTTCATAGCATCATATATCTGCTTGACGAGCACCGCAAAGGATTGTTATGGACTTTACATGCTTTTAAGAACAATATCTTTGCATTTATTTTCGCATAATAAACTCAAGCAAGAAAATTTATGATTAGTCCATATATATGTAAATAGCTTTACTTTTACTTAAATTTGACTTCATTTTTGTATTCAATAATGAAGTTTCGTAGTTCCTTAAGATATGTTGTATGGTATGTATTCTATTGTATACCGTTTAATAATCACATTTCCACTGTAACAGACATATTTCTAGTATAACGAATGTACAATGCCACCTACGTTATAGCATGAATTATTCATTATGGTATAAACCCCGTGATATGTGTACTATTACATAATAATTATGAACGATTACATATGTTCTATAACATTTGCAGTATGACATATGCAGTATGACATAATTATGTTACCTATTCAATATTGTAAAAGAAACTGTGTTATATTGTGTGTGCATGACATATGTACTGTTACCTATTCAATATTGCAAAAGAAATTGTGTTATATCGTGTGTGCTATGACATATGTACTGTTACCTATTCAAGATTGTATAAAAAGGGTGTACTAGTGTGTATGTACTATGCCATATGTACAGTTACCTATTCAATATTAAATAAAAAAATGTGTATTATTGTATATGCACCATGACATATGTACTGTTACCTGTTCAATATTGCATAAGAAGGTATGTATTATTGTATATGTACCATGATATACGTGCTGTTACCTATTTAATATTTCATAAGAAAGTGTGTATTATTGTATATGTACTATGACATATACCGTATGACATGTATTTTATGACATGTGTATTATAACATATACACTTTTATTTATGACAAATATACTGTGACATCATTTTTATGTACAATGATATTTGCACCATGGCACCTGTACTATGACACACGTATTATAACACCAGTACTACGACACCTGCACTATGACATACGCACTATGACACATCAACCATGACATATCCCCTATGTATAGACTATGAATGATGCTTTATGACCGATGAACAAAGAAATACAAAAACTGAAACAATTATAAGAATCATCCGAATTACATTTTTAAATTTTATATATAAGTCCTTGTGTCTCCGATGTTGCCGATATTGTAGTAATACAACTTATTGTATACAAAAAGTGACTCCCTTCACAGGAAACCCTCCTTGTGGTCGGCATGCGGATGCGGAAGTACCAGGTCAAGTGTTACGTGCATGGCTGGCCATTGTACTATAATGCTAGATACACAGACATCCGATGTAACAGTTACTCGTAACCCTCAAACGTCAATAGTTTATAATAGCTACGATAGATTCACATCTGACAGCAACTTGAACAAATACGTTACTTTATAGAAAATCGATACTGTTTAAGACTTAATAAAGTAGACCTTGTAACATGTACATTTATAGACTTAATATATAGGTGTTTCTATAGACCCATGAAATAGGTACATCTATAGACCCAACATATATATAGGTACATATAAAGATCCGTATATAGGTACATCTATAAACCCATAAAATAGGTACATCTATAGACACAATATATAAAGGTAAATTATATATCCATTATATAGGTGCATCTATAAACCCATAAAATATGTACATCTATAGACCCAACATATATAGAGGTACATATATAGATCCATTATATAGGTACATCTTTTATTTCGGTATCACTGCACGAATCAATGATAATCGTAAGACGAAATTAAAGAACCCGGAAACAACAAAAACATTACAACCGCTGTACAACCTTTCAAACAACAGGATGGTGGGGATGTTGTGACAGGAATGAAGTCCCGGTAGTTCTCTAACCGATAAGACTGGTATGCGTAATAATCACACAATCAAAAAAATACAACCATATCATATCGACATAAACACATTATTCAGGCGGGCGATATTCGGTGAGAATGTTATTTGTTTATTCATTAATGATTATGTATAACCAGCACAGCCGTCACCTACTTACCTATAACTGAAGCGCAATGCAAACATAAAACACACATCCTGGATATTTACTTATACTGCTCTCGCGAAACGCTGATTGATGCAAACTGTCAGGTAGCAATATTAGGTGTTTATGTGTATCGTAAATGTGACGTCATACCTGTTTACTTGCTTTGATATAATACTCTAGCTTTTTTGCCGTCAAGTAAGAAAATCCCCATGAAATAAAAACTACAGAAACAAAATGAATTAAATTCCCTCGCTGTAACAAAAAATTGTTTTCGATTTAGTAAAATGATACACAATATGGTGTTTGTAAACTATTGTTAGCTGTTTATTTTTTCTTTCAAGCAGTAGGTTTTTAAACAAATATCAATACTTCTTTTATATGTGTATATCGTCAATAGATAAAATACGTTTTATATATTCGTAAAACGCTATTAAATGTAACAGTTCTTATATATTTGTATATCGTCATTTTATGCACACAGTAGATGCATTTCGTCTTATACTAGTAGTAATAACGAATAAGCAGACTGTATATCAGCACAAATTTTCACCCTTGTACCGTGTACAATACATAGATTTGCTATTACATACTGTGAAAAAAATGTTCATAACGTGGCACGGTGCAACAGTGGGACGACGCTGTAACACCCAGACTAGCTATCTTAGGTAAACACTCGCATTATTAGTTAAAATAGTGTAGATCATTGTAAAAACTAATTAGTACGCGCGTTAATTAAAACTGATCCGATCTCTTACATTTACCCTAGCCCTATGTGATGGTCATATGAAACGCCAAAATGGTGTTAATATATATAGGTAAAATATATATTAAAATACATCGAAAAAAATTAAATCTTAATTTGTCGTAGAGTGGACATAATATAAATGATTATTTTTTAAGCAATAACCTAATGTACACTGTTTAATCAAAATGCATAAATGTATACATCTACCTTTTTTGTGTTGATCTACTCAAGTATAAAATGACAAAGTGTGTTAAATGGTTAATTTATATTTGTCCAGTCTCAAAAACTATTAAAATATGTATACATGTATTTAGATAACGGTATATTTCTAATTTAATTAAATCTAACATTATATTGATTGTCAGTCTATTATCTGTGTGCCATGTGTTGCATTTATTAATTGAATTTGTATGTTATGAGAAACATTAAATCTTTAAATTACTGAATAAAATTATTTTTAGTCTTGTACAAATATATATAAAAACTCTATTTTGATATTTATTCATTTCAAATGGCGATCCGTGAATTAAATTTCATGATTAGAGTTGTTGTTGTTGTTGTTGTTGTTGTTGTTGTTGTTGTTGTTGTTGTTGTTGTTGTTGTTGTTGTTGTTGTTGTTGTTGTTGTTGTTGTTGTTGTTGTTGTTGTTGTTGTTGTTGTTGTTGTTGTTGTTGTTGTTGTTTTATTTTGTGTGTGTGTGTGCGTATTTCATACGCTTTACATGTTAATAAATTGTTGTTTTAAAGGGATATATTGCAATATTAAAACCGACTTTACTCGTATGCATGCCCATGAATAACTTACAATATGGAGGTTTTAACCTTAAACGTTAAACGCCATAGTTAACTTATTATACACACTTTTATATAAAACTAGTGAAGTCACGCTATTTTTTAAGAAAAACAAGTAGTAAAAATCATAACAATTATAAATTGATTTGTCCTTGGAATTTTGTTCTATCATGACGGTAAAAAATAGAAGAAAAGAAATGTTACAGTTTTGTCGTGTGTGCGAATGTAAGAAATATAAAATTAATATAAAATTGACAAAGAATTATGTCCCTTTAAAAAATGAATCAGAATTTTGGGTTGACACACATACTGGGGAATTGGCATCAATTCATAACTTTCAGAAAAAATAGTTTATCAAAATGCTCTGTGTCCCTTTAATAATGTTAATCAAGTCAATGATAATAGTATAGTTAGACGTGCCTTTCTCCACAAAAAAAGACTCGTATTTACAAAATACAGCCTCCAAGTAACACATATAATTATACTCACGTTAATATGTCCACGCGGTTATGGTCCACACAGGCATGCAGGGGCGAGGCCCCCCACGCCGTACATTTGTTAACGTCAGCCCCATGCAGTAACAATAAATGTACGAGATCTATAAATCCTTGACAGCATGACCAGAATAGCGGTGTCCCATCCTTCCTTGAAGACTGGTGATCAATGCTGGTATAATTCCCCTGCTGAAGCAAAATCTTTGCAGAGTCCTCATCACCATTTCGAATTATTTCTAAAAGCGATATTGCCATATCTGCGCGCATTTCAACTGAACGTATGCCCGATACTATTAATCGATTTGACTAAAATACTAGTAACAAACGAAGCGTAACAGACCGACTGTGATTGGTTGAAATATATCTAGCCAATTGGAGTTCGGTATTTCCGGAATCGTTTTCAGTAATAAAAACGACACTCTGCGTTTATATAGCAAACATTTGTTAAGGCAGTGAGTTTAGTACATAATATGTGTAAGAAGAGAAGAAGAAAGCAGGAAATACGTTATGATTACACGTAAGCCTTGATTACGGAAGCATGTGAAGAGACATCGTATTTATAAATAGCCGCCTCTGACTGTTTACATATACTACATACCTACCTGTATACGATATACTGACCTAAATACTTCACACCGCAATCAGGACGTGACAACGAAGTACAAAATAACAAATAACACATACTGTACGCCGATTGGTTATAGCGAATCGAAGGGATTGATTCGAGCAGTTACGTAAATAACTGATATTTACTTTAAGATATAACCCGATATCTATCTATCCAATGATTTTAAACTTATCCGCGTGTACTTCAAAAAAGTGTTAGGTCATGTGGTTTAGATATACATAAATTAACCAATACATCGAGAATAAGTTTTAAAAAATCGAACTATCTAAAGACTTTTTGGATATGCGGTATGAATGAGAATTGAACGAGGAAGACTGCCGATTTATAACTGGAATAGTAAATATAAATGAAATTCATCTTCCTTGAAATATTCAAATTTATTTTTTTGAAAGTCATTCAAAGGTGACAGGTGAAGCTTTCTCAGCCATATTTCGGAAAATTAAATAATCAAATCAGTGTCTTAATAGCATAACGTGGATAAGTCACTGCCTAAATGTTTGAATATGAACTGAGTATATACCCCAGTGCGTTTACAGACACTTATTTTTTTTTAATTTTGAAAAAAGGCATAAATAGTTGAAAGTTACATTTGCCAAAATGTAGCACAGGTCGAGTTTTTATATAGAATGATAGGAAACATCTACTGACTAAATGTTGATAAAATAGAGCACAAAGGATTAATTAATCATTCAAAATCCACGGCAACTGTTTTCTTTTACATATAATGTAAGTTGTATGTAATCTTAGATATTTTAAAATCTTCCAATCACGAAAAATGAGATTGAATTAAAGATATTGAGGTTTGAAGTAAAATTTCTCGTAAGTTTGTTGTTATTTTGGCTTCAGTATACACATTTTGTAATCAGAATTACTTCAACAATTTTAAACACAAAATGCTGGAAATGGTATTCGTTTTGATAAGAATTTGATTCTGCAAAGTAAGAATTTTGATTTGTGTTCCTGAGATGAATGGATGTTACGATATTTGAAAACACGATACTGTGAGATTCTGCGTGAATACGCGAGCGTTCACATAATATCAATCAGTTGTCCTTTATTCTCTATATAATTCCTTGCACAGGTGTTTCATTTTAATTAGTTTTTATCGGGATGATAGAAAAAAAACAAGTAAACATGTTAACTAACATTTTCAAAACAAGTATTACTTCACTCGTTTTTTGAAATGTTAACACTTTCTTAGTTATACATGTATATTCAATTCATTTTATTTCTATTCATGCATGAAAGAAGTAGTTTACATAATACAAAAAAAATGATAAAATATCTAGATAAAATATAATATCACAGTACAAATGCATTTATACAAAAGGCATGTGTTACTATCTAAAAGTATAAAATATGTAATATATAGTTTTAAATTCTGTGATCCTACTAAAATTTAACCTAGGATAGCCTATTAACCCTTTACTCCATAGATACGTGTTTTCCCGCACCAATCACAGAAGGCCTTTGAAAACAGTGCAGGAAGAGTTCAGATTGCTCGTGGCGATCAATCTGAACACTTCCTGCACTGTTTTCCACTCTGTCAGTTATTATAAACATAATTCACCCAATAATTCATAAGCCTTCTATATTAGGTGTCCAAAGGCATCTATATTAGGTGTCAAAAGGCGTCTATATGAAGTAAAGGGTTAAAGCCTTGAAGCTACATACCCAGTATTTCATATCCTTTCAAATCAATTTTTTTTAGTAAAATTAGAATATTTGGTATTAATAATGACTATCTGGATCATGTCTGATACAAAATATGTTTTCTTTTGTAGGTTTGTTCTCCAAAACATTGCAATATTACAAAATATATATGTATATATATTGTTAATCGTCAAATAAACATGCATTTAAACACGCTATTGTCGCCAATATATGGATTTGGCCTGATTCGTTGAACAGCGTAAATGATTTTATTGTTACATTTGCATATTCGTAAACGTCCGAAATTTTCCGGGCATCATCGATTAAATCCGAGTAAGTGGTTAAATTTCAACTATTTATACGGCCCGATTATGTGCGATTGAATCGGAATTATTTACGATAATTTCCGTCAGCGAAGCAGGTTATCTGCATATTAGAATTACTGATAATTTATATTTAAAACACGATTTATTCACGTTTAAGAATAGAAAAAAATAAAATAGCACATTCACGGTTGACTGAACGACAATAATGTACAGATATATCACATGTTTACTATTGTTTTTGTATTTATGTGTAAGTTGTTCCAATCTTTAAATGTATTTAATTCCAACTACTTTTGGTATGATGGAATTTTACTAGATCGTGTGCTATAAAAGTGATTTTCTGACGTTCTGTTGAAATGTTGATGCATATTAATCGGTGCTCTATTGTAGTAGATAGTGTGCACATGGTTAGGTCTAAATGTTTTGTGTCTTCTGTATTTAACATGCTTACCGTTGTCAATGTTTCATACCTGATACTGGACATTGGCTCTAAGTTTAGAATGAATCTCACAACTTTATTTTGAGCAACTTAATTTTCATTTTAATGTTTTACTTAATCCTGAACAACACGAGGAGCGCGCATAATCAAAATGACATTCATTGAGAGATGACTAACGTCAGCTTAATGATAATGATTATGATGGTGCTGGTGATGATGCTGATGATGATGATGATGATGATGATGATGATGATGATGATTATGATGATGATGATGATGATGATGATGATGATGATGATGATGATGATGATGATGATGATGATGATGATGATGATGATGATGATGATTTCAACTAATATTTCCTAATTATGACAAAGATTTTTAAAATTATTCACAGTTTGGCTTTGGGATAAACAACAAATTTTCTTACGTGGATCTTAAATTTCGGAAATGTATTTCATATAATAAAGTATGTACTTTAATAACTGAGTTAATATTGGAGTTTCAACCATTTGTAACTGTGCATTTACTTTTGAATTACTTTTTTTTCGAATGGAGTTTATCGCCATTTTCAACATATTTCAGGTTATATATGGCATATCCAGTTTTACTGGTGGAGGAAGACCTCAGACTGAATCAGACTGAGTAGAACCACCGTTCTCCCGCATTTTTTTGAAATTACTGAATATTTTTACACAGGATATGGTATTCTCAATAATCATACCAAGCTATTTTACTTGTTTGTATGCAGATTTTATGTTATTTTTTGCACTTTACACTGAAATTGTAGTTTATTTGAAGATTTAAAATTTCCATTTGTATTTTTCTGTACGGATTTGATGTGAGAACGTGATGAAAAACGTGAATGTTGAGCCTTAAGCAGTAAAATTATAATTGATGTTTTTTTGTTTTTTTAATGATGTAATAAAAAATGTTGGTTTACGTGAAATATTATTCAAATTACACTCGTGAACATTGAAATAGGCATGCGCACTAGTGATTTCAGTCACATTTGATCTTATCACATGAGTTTATATCATTATCATTATTATGCTAGTGATATTAAATTGTAAGAAAATCAAACATGTCTTCATAGAAACCAAACGTTCATCGCAACATGATATTTATGAAGGTTTATTTCTAAAACGTATCAAATATCTAAAATCAAAATCAATAATAAATTCAGTTTTAAAATGGTCTATCCTTGAGGTTAACAAACGTTTTTCATGCCCAATGTCACGTACTCATTAAAAATTAAAGTCGAAACACTTGATTCGGCCTCGAATTTAAAAGCATTATTGCAGATTTGTAATAGAAGGTTAAAGGTTTTTGCATATATTTTGTTTTTATGAGATATGAAATCTTGAGCTGCGCATAAAACAACATTTTATAATCTCGGGCCCTGATTTATGTGAAACTAATGTAAAAGCAAGATGTGTTCATGTTTGTATTGTTTGATGCATGGAGAGGAACGTCCTTTCTTTCTGACATTCACGCTATACCAATCCAATAAAACTATTAATGTTTTATGCAATGTGTTTGTGCATTATTGATTTGTTTATATCACATTGCTATATGAATGCGGCGAGTACAACATTATCTTTTTCTATTTTAAACTTTTCATGGAAGCTCTGTTTGACAGTTTTGAGCCCCGGCACGATATTTACATATCTTTCCATATCTATCCGTGAAGACCAATTTAAGTCTATATTTCTTGTCCAATCATATTGCGCCCAAGCATTTTAAGTAGCGAACGGGAAGACGATGAATGCGGAACATTGTTAACAGACGATTCTACAAAGTGAGCTCGTAACTTTCGTATCGAAAAGCTTGGCATAATGTTCACTATTCACGACTGTCAAGAAATAATGATGTTAAGAAAAAAAAAGCACATTAACAATTTGTGATAATTGTGAGAAAAAATAGCACACTTACAATTTGCAATCATTGTGTGAAAAAAATAGCACATTAATAATTTGCGATAATTGTGAGAAAAAATAGCATACTAACAATTTGTGATAATTGTGAGGGAAAAAAAACACTAATAATTTGCGATAATTGTGAGAAAAAATAACAAACTAACAGTTTGTGATAATTGGGGGGGGGGGGGGGGGGGGGGGGGGGGGCGATAATTGTGGGGAAAAAAACAGAACACTAACAATTTGCAATATGTATAAGACGGAATGGTAAACTCTGAAGCTACATCAATTATGTCTAATATCTTACAATTGCCTTTATTAATAAACATCCATTATGTCTATGATAAATGTCTTACTATTGCCTTTATCAATGGACATTAATTATGTCTAATGTCTTACTATTGACTTTATTCATGGACATTAATTATGTTTAATTGGTAACTATTGCCTTTATTTATCGACATTTATTATGTCTAATGTCTTATTATTGCCTTCATTAATGAACATCAATTAGGTCCAATGTCTTACTATTGCCTTATTAATGGACAGTAATTATGTTTAATGTCTTACTATTACCTTTATAACTGGACATTAATTATGTTTAATGTCTTACTATTACCTTTATTAATGAACATCAATTAGGTCCAATGTCTTACTATTGCCTTTATTAATGGACATTAATTATGACCAATATCTTACTATTGCCTTTATTGATGGACATTAATTATGTCTAATGTCTTATTATTGCCTTTATTAATGGACATTAATTATGATTTATGTCTTACTAATGCCTTTATTAATGGATATTAAATATGTCTAATGTCTTACTATTGCCTTTATTAATGGACAGCAATTAGGTCCAATGTCTAACTATTGCCTTTAGTAATGGACATCAATTATGTTTAATGTCTTACTATAGCCTTTATTAATGAACATGAATTAGGTCTTATGTCTTACTATTGCCTTTATTAAAGAACATCAATTAGGTCCAATGTCTTACTGTTGCCTTTATTAATGGACATTAATTATGTTTAATGCCTTACTATTACCTTTATTAATGGACATCAATTATGTGTTATGTCTTACTATTGCCTTTATTAATGAACATTAATTATGTCTAATGTCTTACTATTGCCTTTATTAATGAACATCAATTATGTCTTATGTCTTACTATTGCCTTTATTTATGAACATCAATTATGTCTTATGTCTTACTATTGCCTTTATTAATGGACAATCATTATGTCTAATGTCTTACTATTGCCTTTATTAATGGACATTAATTATGTTTAATGTCTTACTATTACCTTTATAACTAGACATTAATTATGTCGAATGTCTTACTATTACCTTTATTAATGAACATCAGTTAGGTCCAATGTCTTACTATTGCCTTTATTAAAGGACATAAGTTATGTTTAATGCCTTACTATTACCTTTATAACTGGACATTAATTATTTTAATGTCTTACTATTACCTTTATTAATGAACATCAATTAGGTCTTATGTCTTACTATTGCCTTTATTAATGGACATAAATTATGTTTAATATCTTACTATTACCTTTATAACTGGACATTAATTATGTTTAATGTCTTACTATTACCTTTATTAATGAACATCAATTAGGTCCAATGTCTTACTATTACCTTTATTAATGAACATCAATTAGGTCCAATGTCTTACTATTGCCTTTATCAATGGACATCAATTAGGTCCAATGTCTTACTATTGCCTTTATAAATGGACATCAATTATGTCTAATGGGTCGACATTAGTTAAAAACAATTTACTGTCAATATGTATTTGAGTAACTGTTTTAATGCATTAAGATGTATCGCAACAATGTGGTGAAGGTTTGCACTCTTAATATATTATTCATGAAAATGTTTGATCAACTGAATGGAGAAAACAGAAACAAAGAAGTTAATCCTTGATATATAGTTTCTGCTTCTGCCATCTAATTACCAATCCGTCCGTCCGTCCGTCCGTCTGTCAATTTTCTGTCTTGGTAGTGACGTTTCTGATTGTGTTTACAGAGGTTTCAGAACCCATTTATTCAAAGATCTGTTAGCTTAACCACCTATTAAAAGAAATTTTCAATATTTCCTATACTTCATGATTTTATGGCAATTTAAATGCATTTTTAGAAACAAAACGGCATATATTCATAATTTTCAATATAATAATAACTTAAAATGCTGTTAATCTCAAAATGTCGTTGATTTGAAAATTTTACTTAACCCACGGTTAATCCTTAACCAAAATTTGAACAACTGGGCCCAAATAGTAAACCCTGTACCTCTGTTAAAAGTCACATGTTAATTGAATGCAATGAGCATGTTCTTATAAAAGTGGCGATGTATGCCAAACAGGTAAAATGATAAGACACGATAGCTACAATCATATGATAATCTCTAGCTTTGGGAAAAACAGAAATTGAAAGTTGATGCTGTTGAAAGTAGAAACTGTGGCATAGTAAGTTGCTACTCCAAAAATATACTCTTTAAAAGCAAAAGTAAAAATTTGTACAACACAACTGATATTTCGGTTCCTTTTTAACAAATATCGGCATGTGGTGATGAAATACACTCGGACTTGATTATTAGTTTTATCTTCTATGTTTGTCTGTGCGGTTATATCGTTGCTCACATAAATGTACAATCCTTAGTCCCGACTTCCCGGATTTAACAACCAACAAAACGTATTGCTGCGCCCAGAATTACATTTGGACAAATATAAAGCCAGTATCTTAATGGACCGGAGCTTGGTGCACGTGACTGAAGACACAGATTTGGTTGTTTTTACATTTTCTCGCGTTCAGAATGGCTTAAATAGTTGTAATGTACAAACAAACGCCGAAGTCATTGAAGCAAATTGTTGGTTACCAATCGGAACATTGCTCGGCCACTTCCGCCACATTCTAACACATTCGACTCATTACATTTACAAAAGGAGTGTAACGAACGATAACTCTGCGGGAGATTTCACTTCCACTTTCGTTATGGCCGATCGATGTTTCGATTGGTTGGTTACACGATGTTCCGATTGGTTGGGTAGACTGCTGGGCCTGTTTCCGACGGCTTATGGTTTATAAAATAACGACGTGATGTAAGGCTTATTGCACGTGAACTATCAAAAGATGCAATTGAACGCACTTTTTCCTTGATATTGACTGATTGAAAATACGAAGCAGATTCCCTATTATAGGATTAAATGCATTTTGTCTGGGTTTTACGCATGTGTTAAGAATGTCGAATCACCCACAAATCAATAAAGTCCGAAATTTCAACCGCAAAATATTTCGTCCTTCGACCTTTATTTGATTTGTGGGTGAATCGACATTCTTTACACATGCATAAAACCCAGAAAAAAATGCATTTAATCCTATAATAATTCCAATCCTGATGATTATATTTAATTTGAAACTCCTCAAGTGAATGGAAAAAAAATAAGTATACGCTGTAAAATAAACGCGTCAGAATACATCATCTCTGTCCTGGTTGACATCACATTCTCGAGATCTAATATACACTAATATCGTAACGGCTATTGTTTCCATCATAAGATGAGTTGGTTTATTGTAAAATGACGAAATATTTTGCGGTTAAAAAATTAAACACCCGCCATTTACCTCTCGATTTAGACAAATAAAAAATCAATAATTCCAGGAAATACCCACACAGTGTAGACGCTGACGTTATTGTTTAGTTTTTGTCTACACACTTGTTTTTAAAAAAATGTGTCAATATTTACGAAGGTCATATAAATCCACGCACATTGACGGAGAATCCGAATTTGGAACGTTTTAAACGTCTTTTACGTACACGGTTTGTGTATTTACATTGTCTCACGATCGTCTGCTTCTGAACTTCAACTACATGTACATGTTTTTTCATTTTTCCTGTAGATATATTGGTCTGTGGAAATTTTTGTCAACGACTAGTATTCACGTTCGGTAAACCAGGGTATCATACATCTCAAATGTAGAGTTATATCGTAAAAATAAAAGTCTTTCAAAAATTGACGTTGTCCAATGAAAATGCTTTAAATACATATATGATATTGAGATTGGAATTATAAATATATAACACTCCGTGTCATGCTAACGTCACATTTTCTTGATTGCCAGATAAGTTGTTAAGAAAGAAAACAGTTAAAAATTTGTGACATTTTTGTTATTTATAAATATTTGTTTTCTGCGAAATAGTACACCTTTTAATGCATGTAATGTAAATTAAAATAAAAATAAGATAATACTAATTTGAGAGCTCAAATGACTTAAAGTGTCCATTTTAGCCATGGTAAAGTCACAAATTTATAAAAGGATATGCAAAACATATTGATAGCCTAGAAACTGCTCATCGATAGTGTTTGAGTGTATGTGCATTGCATTTAAAGTATATAATAATCATCAAATGATACACACGTTTAATCTCTGTTTGATTATTTGTAATAATGAGCTATTACCCCTTTTTCCAACCGTATTTTAGTTGTTTATCGGCGATCAGTGGTGTAGTTGCCTGTACGTTACAGCGCTCGGACTTGCACGTTTTTACTTATTTTGCATCAATATATCCCCTGGAAAGGCCCCCAGAACGCAGGAAATGCATCTTAAAACACTTGTTTTCTGGGGGCGTATGCCTACAGACAGCCGTCGTTCCTGCGATCCGCTTAGCGATTAACCAGTACTAGACATCTGACTACTTCCCAACATATTCAGAGGCGAAATGCGCATGGCCGTGTTATGTCCTTGTGTTTTCTTACCGATGGGACGAAGACACGACAGCACGACCAATGCATAGCACAAACACGATATATATTTACACCCACCAACACGACAGCTCAACAAATAAATATGTCGCGTTGGCACCCTCTGAACATTGTATTGTGTCTCCGCCCCACCAACACGACATGGTAGAAATCAGTCACCATACATAGTGATAACTTGCCATGTAATATTTAGTTATCTGTAATGACTGGCCTAATTTATGGAAACCGAACGTTACACTATTGAACTCAGTCACCGCTGACGAGTTGAAATTTGTGTTGCCTAATCTATATGTGTCTGATAGCGGCCACAATTGCTATCTACCGGGTCATGGAAGTCAAAACTATTTAGCTAAATGCTTTACAAAGTATAGCTAAACCACAGGCGACAGTATCGGTGTTTGGACAATCCACTTTACCTGACCTCCAAAAGCATTTTTGTTACAAATATACCATTCCCTCACCACACATACACACATACCCCATTTGTTTTAATAAAAAAAGGAAATGTTTTATATGAATAAAAATGGATACATGTTAATTTTCTATAACCTTAAAACCCCAACTCTCATACATGTTTAAACAAAAATCAACATATATTCATCTATATATATATCTGATATATATATCCATATAAATACTCCCTTAAAATAGAAATATAAAGTTATCTTTGATACTATTATAATATATATATTCAGTTAATAAATCAGACAGCTAATTAATACTTATCAGAGCTGTTTGATCGGTTTGACGTGAACGTATCAACAGGTATGTTGTACACAATCGGAACGTCGCTCGGCCATTTCCGTAAACGTTCGAAATAACGAATGTTTACGGAAATGGCCGAACAATGTTCAAATTGATATTGTACAGTGTGTCCTATTTATTAACCAACAGGACAACGTAGTATTGACGTATTTATTATTAATTTAATACAAGGAATTAGAGATAATTATCTTCCATAGTTCCTTGTATCATATTATAACCAAGTAAGGTATATAGACGGAAACTTGTATCTCCTGACTGAATGTTAGTATAATAGCACGTGAATTATTAATTATTTGACAAATTAATCATTCATAATTCACAGGCAGCTGATTTCTTATACATAAACAGTAATTTGTATGTATTCTGAAGATGTTTTATAATGTTTGGCTCATATAAAATTTAAGTTGTATGTAACTTAAGATGTTTTATAATGTTTGGCTCATATAAAATGTAAGTTGTATGTAACATCAGATGCTTTATAATGTTTGGCTCATATAAAATAAGTTGTATATAACTTAAGATGTTTTGTAATGTTTGGCTCATATAAAATATCAGTTGTATGTAAATTAAGATGTTTTATAAAGTCTGGCTCATATAAAATGTAAGTTGTATATAACCTAAGATGTTTTATAATATTTGACGCATATACAATGTAAGTCGTGTGTTACCTTAGATGCTTTATAATGTTTGGCTCATATAAAATGTAAGTTGTATGTACTTTAAGATGTTTTATAATGTTTGGCTCATATACAATGTAAGTTGAATGTACCTTAAGATGTTTTATAATGTTTGGCTCATATAAAATGTAAGTTGTATGTACCTTAAGATGTTTTATAATGTTTGGCTCATATAAAATGTAAGTTGTATGTACCTTAAGATGTTTTATAATGTTTGGCTCATATAAAATGTAAGTTGTATGTAACATCAGATGCTTTATAATGTTTGGCTCATATAAAATGTAAGTTGTATGTACCTTAAGATGTTTTATAATGTTTGACTCATATAAAATGTAAGTTGTATATAACCTAAGATGTTTTATAATGTTTGGCTCATATAAAATGTAAGTTGTATGTAACATCAGATGCTTTATAATGTTTGGCTTATATAAAATGTAAGTTGTATGTACCTTAAGATGTTTTATAATGTTTGACTCATATAAAATGTAAGTTGTATGTAACATCAGATGCTTTATAATGTTTGACTCATATAAAATGTAAGTTGTATATAACCTAAGATGTTTTATAATGTTTGGCTCATATAAAATGTAAGTTGTATGTAACATCAGATGCTTTATAATGTTTGGCTTATATAAAATGTAAGTTGTATGTACCTTAAGATGTTTTATAATGTTTGGCTCATATAAAATGTAAGTTGTATGTAACATCAGATGCTTTATAATGTTTGGCTCATATAAAATGTAAGTTGTATGTACCTTAAGATGTTTTATAATGTTTGACTCATATAAAATGTAAGTTGTGTGTTACCTTAGATGCTTTATAATGTTTGACTCATATAAAATGTAAGTTGTATGTATCTTAAGATGTTTTATAATGTTTGACTCATATAAAATGTAAGTTGTGTGTTACCTTAGATGCTTTATAATGTTTGACTCATATAAAATGTAAGTTGTATGTAACATCAGATGCTTTATAATGTTTGACTCATATAAAATGTAAGTTATATGTACTTTAAGATGTTTTATAATGTTTGGCTCATATAAAATGTAAGTTGTACCAGTGGCCTTTCCTTCTTTATATAATTCCTTATTAAAACGACCTCTTCTATTAAAAAGTTATGGTTGGATAGTTTAATGTTATCCATTAGTTGAACAAACGTTTTTGTTTTAGTCAAGCGATATCTTAAGTTTTGTACCAATAATGGGTTCATCTAATTTGTATATGTGTAAAAACTCAGACGATTATTTTGTGAGACGTAACTAGACGATTTATAACCGGGACTCAGCTTAGGGGAGATAACTTCTCATCTCGACGACGTGTATCCGGAACCCAGCTCAGGGGAAATAATTTCTCATAAGACGTTTATATTTCTCATAGACGCTAGGATTATCAGAGAGTTCAACCAATAAGTTTGTTCAAACATAATACCCTCTCGATTCATTTGATTAATCGTTTCGGCTGTGTTATCTTGTCCTGCGTATCGGAAATTAATCATAAGTATAGCAGCCATTTTTAAGTGTAATCTACTGTTTCCGAGAATTATGCTACTTTCTTTGATTTCCCGGAAATCCTGTTTTTACACATGTCATTCCACACGTAATCAAACCTATGTAAGCCCCACTTCAATGTCAATGAACCTGCCGGAATTGTTTGTCCTGAATCAGTTTTAAAAAAAATACAAACCCTTGCATTAAGTTTAATGTAGTATGTTATGCTATGTTATGCTATGTTGAAGGGATTAGACTAAATTTGTAGAAAAACATGGGCAGGGTCAATTAAAATATTCTTTTTAAGTACAGATTTGGATATGTGTGGATATCCCACGACGTTGGTGATGATGCAATGTTTCTTTAGATATTTAAAAAGCATATTAGTGATTGTTATTTACAGAAATGGCAAGAAGATATCCACAGTACATCGGAAGACTCTCATTATAAACATTTCAAGTCATTGCGTAATCTTCAATCATATCTAAGTTTGGATTTACCGTACAAATCGAGAAAGACATTGTCAAATTTTAGATGCTCTTGACATAATTTAATAAAACCTTACACTTCTATACTTTAAAGATGTCTGGCTAAGATCTAGATCTTTAAATCTATTTTATACAATAATTTCCTCATCAGACATGCATGATAATAGCTCTATCTCAAAGTACTTGTTAAATGCTTTTGATAAAAGAAAACTGGAATTAGAAAATATAACTCTATAAATGTAACATGCTAACAAATATTTATTTAAAGTTGATATATGCTTTCAATTTGTTTGTTCCATTCTACTTTGTTGTCGCTCCAATATTTGTTTTTTACAAAATGTATATGTTTATTGATTTTTGGACCTGTGGCCTATATTACTGTATAAAACTATGTTTGTGTCTATGTATATTATTTCTTACACAAACGTTTTTTCAGTGGTGTAACCATGTTTTTAATTTACACTTTCGGTACCAATTTGCATATACATGTATGTATGTATGTGTGTATGTATGTGTGTGTGTGTGTGTGTGTGCGTGCGTGCGTGCGTGCGTGCGTGCGTGCGTGCGTGCGTGCGTGTACGTATGTATTTATGTATAAGAGAATGTTTAAATGGAAACGCGAAAGTTCTGAAGAATACTATTTCTCAATATGTATGAAGCAAGCATAAATTAAAATACACTAAGGACGTATACAGATCATAAATTTTGCTTTTTTTTTTTTTTATTTCTTTCTCTTTTTTTTTTTTGGGGGGGGGGGGGGGGGGGGGGTGGAGGAAGACGTATGGGGCCTTTTGTTTTAAAAGTATGACATAAAAAATACTGAAAAATCTTAAGGGCAGGCGAGGTGTTTATTAAGTACATACAAACAGGGAGACACTCAAACACAAACATATTACAAGTGTCAAGATTTCAAAAATAAAATATTCACAGAACCATATAGACTGATAACGTGGAGCAAACTGCTTGGTATTCCTCTCATATAATTCTCATATATATTTTTACTCAAGCAATATAACATCATATTAATGTAAAATTGGTGTAGTAAATGTCAAAAAACTGAAACCGAAACGCTTGACGTAACCAGTCATTAATGTATATCCTTTTTGTTTTGCGCTTTTCTTAATACTTTATTAGTAATACATTATTTAACTCTGACAGGTTACGTTATGATGCTGGAAAACTACATAACTTATTTACAATGTAATGCTCCATCATAGTAACAATCATAAATTAATATTTACAATTACACGATAATATAACTTTTCAGAGAAGCCATTTAAACATACTAGTAAAACAAAAGATTCATTTTTGTATAGTTATATACTTACTCACTATTGAATTGTCAATATTTTTTTTACAAAATAAACATGTTTGCCTTTTTAATAATCATTACTGAATTGTTATTCTCATTGATGAGGCATAATAACTGTAGGCGTGCGTGCATGCGTGCGTGCGTGCGTGCGTGCGTGCGTGCGTGCGTGCGTGCGTGCGTGCGTGCAATGTTTGTGAAAGGCAACATTAGTTAACTCAACTTTATGTTAATATATGGTTTAAATATGTTAAGCCATATTCATGATATCTGTAAACTCAGTTTTAGGGAAGGGCCTTAATTAATGTGGGTATCCTTTGTGGCCCGACTCAATTGTACTGTACTTGTACACATTTGGCAAAAAAATATATGTTTATATCAACTACACTTTGCTAGATTAACAATGCTACGTGTGCAAACGATTTTTATTTTTGTATGTAGATAAAAATATTTATAAAACCGTAAAATCAATGTTTGACTGGTGCAATATGATTAATAATCTTTGATTCAAAATAGATGAGAATGTATACACAAATGTGCAACCAAACTAAAATACAAAATGGGATTTTTTTTACACTTTTGATTTCGCATAGTGAGTTCCAGTTGTTAATCTTTGCTGTAATTCACACGTCTCGCGTCAGGGTTTATCGCACCCTGCAGTGCCAATAAGAGTTGACACATGCCAATTAGTACGATATAGAACTAATTGTTATACAAACACCAGGTGAGGAAAGGAGAAGAACGACATCTAATCCAGAAAGGGTTTCAGAACGCAGGCCCGGTGTAAATAACAATTGTGCCACACGTGACTGTGAAAATGGACAGTAAACTAATGTGCTGCGTCTTTTAAGAGATTTGTTTGATTTATTCATTAATAATGTATCACCATATGTTTAATCATAAAATGAAACAAGTATAGAATAGAATAAAACAAAATACCGCTAAATAAGGTGATATTTCTTCACTTGAAACTTGTGTTTTAGTTTTCTTTGTACGCACGTATACTGTCCTTTAACAATGTTTTACACTTTTTTTTTTACAATTGTACGTGACATTGTTTCAACTTGATAGCATTTTGCTGCAAGGTGATGGTCTATTTTTAAATAGCAACTCTGACATTTGATTGAAGTAGAGTAAATTATAACACATCTCGCTACACACACACGTCTATGAATTAAAGATGATATGTGTAATAAAAAAAATATTGCACTACAAGTAAATATTGATGCAATATGACAAAAGAAAATATATAAATAAATGATGGATTATTTACCACAATGCGATGCACGTAGGCATATGAAAAAAGAGGTAATTTATATTGACAGCCTTACATTATTGCGTAAACTTAGTTCGTGGGTATTTGATTTCGTTGTCTAGGCTTCCTACGAAATCCACGAAAATTAGTACCCCACGAAAATTAATGATTTCACAGTACAACAACAATTGGGTATCTGTGTAAATTAAACAAAAAAAGCAGTGTCGCCTTGAAACAAGAATGTATTGTTATTCTCAAGAGAATACAACAGCCATTACTGAATTGCTCTACTCATGGCAGTATGTTAGTTATAGCACCTATTGTTTCCAGAACTTCAGTTAGATAACTGTTATGGAGATGGAAAAAATGCACAAATCTGCTATAATTACAGTAGTCAGCCATGTGTGGTTATAAACACTGAAAAGAAAATCGAGTTCATCATCCACTGTGACAATATACTCTTTTTTAGTTTTGAGATATTTTTAAGAACAGTTTTATTAAGACAATTCATCCTACAACCCTTAAATAATCATTAACAAAACATTTGAACCCTTGCAGTGCATATTTCGGAAGAATTTTGGGAGTCACGACCTTTTTGCGTCGTAACAGTGCCGGATACATAGGGAACTATACCTCCTCCGTACGCTTGCGCACACACGGATCAGGTACATCCGTGCATTTTCTTGTACATCCGGTTATTTTCATGTACATTCGTGAACTTTACCCTATCTTGCAGGCTGTTGCGTCAATACGAAGGAACATTTAAGAATTTCAAATTTTACATGAATTTCTCAAATACAACACTGCCAAGAGTTCGGGGAAAGGGTAAGGAAACGATTAATTGGCATGTATACAGACGATATTGAGAGAGTTTGTGAGGCCCTACTAGGATTTTTGGAGATCTGGGAAGAATGGCCAATTATTTATGGAGAACTGCGGTACATTGGCCATTACTTTCAGAGATTCGGGGATCAAAGTCCTAATTTTAGATATTTGGAGGAAATATTTTTGGGGATCTGGTGAAAATGGCGATTATTCTAAGAGATCCAGGGAACAGGGACCCACAGGGAGGGCCTCGCTGATAGTGCTTCTGGCCGTGATGACGGAAGTATGAATACGAGTTTATAGTAAACAAAAGATAACTTCCGTCAATAAACCGTTTCACGTTTGCGTGTGTTTTGTTTTTATGTTTCTTTGTTTTCTAATCGTGTTGTTCAATTGCTCATTGTGTTTGATGTTTTATATGATTCGCGGACAAAAGCCCCCCCCCCCCCCCACCCCGGACAAAAAGCCCCCCCCCCCCCCACCCCCCCCCCCTGACATAAGCCCCCTCAAACCGGTAGGGCGGACATAAGCCCCCTCGATGTTTTTGCAAGGCGGACATAAGCCCCCTCGTCTAATTTTTTGGGGCGGACAAAAGCCCCCTCGACTATTTAAGCAGGGCGGACAAAAGCCCCCTTACCTAGAGTAGTATAGTTGATAAACCCCCCTTCACCTTTGGTCATAGGTCTGCTCAAATGTTTATCTTCTTAACAATTTCCGAATCAATAATGGTTAAACATGTCTTAAAAAAAAAGAATAGCGTATTTGGTTTAAAGCAAGGGAGAGTACTCGTTATAACTCTCAATGCGCAACGTCATTTATTGACGACATACCTAATGCACACTCTGTTTTTATCGTTAAACTTAACCCTACTCGGCGCCTTTCCCGATGAAAGCGTTTATAAGCCCCAACAATAAGGTTAATAAATTATAACTTTGAACGATCCGCACTACTACTGTAAACAGAGCAGACCCTGATCAAGCCACTACTCGGCTATCATGAACACCATAATTGATGATTAGATAAGGAGATGTTTGTTGTTGACGGTTAATGCAAACTGTCACGTTATTATAATTAAATATAATTTTAAGGAAGAGAGACTGTGTCGCGTATTCACAGTTTGTTTTAAGCGAAAATGGAGGGGGCTTATGTCGGGGGGGTCTTATGTCCGGGGGGGCTTTTGTCCGTATACCGTTTTATATTTATGTTCATTATTTTACGTTAGTGTTGTCAAACTGCATTCTGTGTTAGTTGTTTTTATTTTCATGCTCATATATTTGTTATTGTTTGTTTGATGTCTGCTTTAATATTTTGTTAATTGTAAGTGTTTTATATCATGTTCTTAGTTTAACAATAAGAATGTAAAACGAATAACATAATATATAAACGTTAACACAATATATGTACCATTTAACAACACAAATGTTAAATTTGAACAAGAAAAAGAGTTATACAATACAGCAATGTTTGACTTGTCATATTTATAACAATTAATATTTAAGCTGACCAATATTTTTTCATTGTCAACAATCATACTAACATTAATTCTCCGCTCATTCGATCTGATCAGAGGGGATAATCGATACTTTAAGATATTTGTTATATTGCGCAATAGTGCTTGTTTTCTTGTCAGAATTTTCAATTTTTGTTTATCTTTACACACTTTTAATAAATCGATTTGCAGCTTACATATAGTCTTATTATGTGAATTGTTAATTGTATTTTGCGTTGTGTGATAGTCTCTTGTAATTCATATTTTTTTAATGGCTATGTACACATAATGTATGATATTAATGTTATTGTTATTCCGTTGTTCATAGATGAGACTGAAATAAAGATTAAATATTCAACAAAATACTACTCCCCATGTTACGTCACTAAACTGTACTTCCGAAATCCGTAACAAACAGTCTGTCCATCCCCGCCAACACTTACATCAAAAGCAAACAATGTCTCGGATGGAATAAGTAGCGGTAGCTTTGTCGCTCTCCAAAGTAGTAAAAAATCTTAAATTCGCACTTGAATCACCCCATTACTCAGACCAGACGCACCTATTGTGATTTTTTTATTCATTACGTGTGATTTTTTTTATCGATTTCGATACTTTGCATCAACATTTGTTTAATTTTCATTTTCGATGACCCTCATAGTCATCCCACTACATCCAGTCTAACAGTGATACTCCAGTATGTGCTATACTTATTTGAAAATTATCTGACAAGAACGCTAAAGATATATAACAATTTACCAACAGGAGATATAACTCTTGTTATCCTGTAACACAAATGCAAACAGCATTTATTTCCCTTGAATTGTAAATAATGTAAATAGTTTACATCGGGAGATTAATATCAGGGACTTGAACAAACTGTTTACACGTCTACCAACAACGTTGCCTTTATTACGATTATAACGGAACCATGATACCATTTCTGAAAATACCTTACTGCTCGCAGAATGTTCCGTTTTATTCCCAGTTTTCTAAAACGGTTAAAGGCAGTGTGTCAGGGGAAATAGTTATAAATGTTAAAAACCTAGAACGGGGAGAATAAATGGGTCACCTTAATGGGTGACTGAAAAAAATATATATATATGTTACAGTAAGATTGTGAAACCAGGGATTCCCTGAAAATTTCAGTAATTTCGCGAAATTACTGTTTCACTCAGGGATTTCATGAAATCCCTGAAAATTCCAGTTATTTCATGAAATCCCTGAAATATGGGCAGGGATTTTACACTATCTTACTGGCTGATTTCAGTAAATCTGTGTAATTCTATTTTAGTTAACTTACTATACAGTTGTGTTTTTTTTTTCTGATTATTACATCACTCATTAGCACAAACAGTGTCAGGAAGCCACTTCTACTGATGTGCACTACCAGGAAAAAGGTGTTTGTCAGGACAATAGGGTGGGCCTGGGTGTCTGTTCTGACCATATGTCAATTATTTTGAGGTCACACCAGGTCAATAGGTGTGGGCCTGGCAAATGGCTTCACCTGAGGCCTGTCCTATTAAAAGAAGTGATCTACAGGATGGAGAGTGAGGATGATTTTCTGGCTGCTTTCTCGTGTAGCACACCTCATTACACAAGAAGCTGACATCATACAAGTCATCTCAAGCAGCACAACTCCTTCTCATGAAACTGACAGCATTACAGCCTCCTCAAGAAGCCCAGCTTCTTCTCATGAAACTGACAGCATACCAGCCTCCTCAAGCAGCCCAACATCTCCACATGAAACTGACAGTATACCAGCCGACTTAAGCAGCCCAACTTCTACACCAGCTTACCATGAAGACACTGTACTTATCATACTGCCTTCTACCAGTGAAATGAACCCGCCAGACCATTCCCAGATATCCCCACAGTCACACCACACCAATCTTGGAAGACCACACTATCCAGATCAGGAAGCGTAGAGCTGAAGCCTATGCAGCACTACTATCTCAGGCAGAGAGGATGGTGAAACGCAGCCGTGTGGATCTCAAAACCAGTGTGCCTGGGGACAATATGGCTGTTCCTATACCGGCAGTAGATCGTGGCAGAGGGGATCCTCGTAACATTCTTGGTGTCATCGTCAACAGAGACGTCTGACCAGTACAAGATTGCTGTAAAGGCGGGTGTTTTAAAGGGACAATACTCCAGGAACCAGTTTGATCTGTGTCCTCAGCGATGACAGAAGCTGATGTTAGTCAGGAGAATGTAACGTCACTTCGTTCTGCTGTTATTGCGGAATCTTCATCTGGTGGGCAAGGTTTTACCAAGTGCAACTGCAACGGTCAAAAAAGTGCCAGTCCAACGGATGCAAATGTGAAGTGTAACTCAAGATGTCATTCCAGCCTCACATGCTCCAACAAATAAACTTTTGATAGATATGCCCAATATACAATGGGAAATGTGTGCCGCATTAATCAGTTACTGCAGTGCTCATTTCACTTGTGCCTTTTTTAAACACAATCATCAAAGTGCTTTCCTTGAGACCTGTTTTACCAACCCACCATACCTTCCCCTTTCTTCTATGTTTTATTATGTTTTTATTAAACCCTTTACTGCCGGAAGCAATTCTGCGCATGTGCAACATTGTGTCCGCTGCATTTTCAAACTTCGGAGATTAACTTAATTTTGGCGAAAATATTGGCCGAGTGTCAAACAACTTGGATCCGGATGAGACGCCGAGTTACTCGGTGTCTCATCCTGATCTAAGCTGTTTCCATATATAACACTATAGTTTAAGGTAAGCAGTGAAGGGTTTAATTGTCAATAAATTAGATGCCAGTAAATTGATGAGTTTTACTGTTTTCTCTCTGATTCACAACAGTTTGCAGTTTGTAATTTTGGCGAAAATATTGGCCGAGTGTCAAACAGCATGGATCGAGTTACCGAGTTACTCGGTGTCTCATCCTGATCTAATCTGTTTCCATATAACACTATAGTTTAAGGTAAGCAGTGAAGGGGTTTATTGTCATTGTAAGTTTGCAGTTTGGTTGAACTACGCAAGAAACTATACCTGAAATGTATACCTGATTATTCAAATGTATCAATAAATAAAAAATCACCAGATGTATTGTCTGCTTATTTCCTCTTCAGGGATTTCATGAAATCCCTGACTACATTTTTCAGGGATTTCACGAAATTACTGGAATTTTCAGGACTTCATGAAATCCCTGAGTGAAACAGTAATTTCGCGAAATTACTGAAATTTTCAGGGATTTCATGATATCCTTGGTTTCACAATCTTACTGTAACATATATAAAGGATAGTATAAGCACTTATAACCAAAACATCAATGATAAATGGAATTTGAAATCTGCCGAAACGTGAGTAAAATACGATATGGTAATCGAAGTGTTGAAATTTAAACGGAATTCAGATTCAAAAATAATATCACGTCCACATTCAGCTCGTCCTAATATGAACAAAATACAACATGTAATAGCGATATCAAGATGTGATCATGTCTTCGTGTTCAAACAAAAAATAAGGAACTTCCTGATATGTTTTACACCGCTCGTATAGGTTAGAAGTTAAATAGAACATTCCGTGTAACTTCTAACAGTCTCAGATGCTGAGTGCTTCCTCGTTCCTGGGCACCAGTATTTCACGCGATTCTCAGTTTTTTAACTGCTCCAGGAGAGTCCTCCGTTATCTTTCGGGAAGTAATTGCGTACAACATAAAGGTGTCTCATAAGCCCCTTGTGGCTGGTCCTTTCAATATGGGATATTTAACATGTATTCCATGTCCATATAAATGTAAAGGTAGATAACTCTTTGTATTACTGCCAATTTCGTGTAAAAAGGGGTTATCTGCTATATATCCCTCTGCTGCATTAAAACAAAACACATATCTCTAGAGTATCAATATGTAATTTGAACCCCGCTGTCAGTAGTGTCATCATTTATATCAACTATATTATGTTCATTTCAATTGGTGTCTTCTGATTTATCTTGCAATGCAGTTTCATATCAATGATCTATTTTCTGTGAAAGATACATATACTATGTCAATCACTTGTCTACTTGATTCAACAAAATCGGATTTAACCTCCATGACCTATAGCGAAATCTTATTGGTGAATATTCCAACTGTTGACTTCGCACGCAATATAATCTATTATATCATTACTTGATTTTAAAAATAATTTTATTTTTTAAGACATCTATAATTTTTTATTGCTGATATACTTCCTTTAAATAGAATTCGTAGCGGGGTAAAAATACCTCGCATACTATTTTGCAGAAATTAGTAATTTTATAATCAGTGCTATAAAACATCTTACAAATTAATTTAAAAGAGCACTATATATTTATATATTATCTGTTAAAAAGGTATAACAGTTTCGTCTTCTAATCGATATATTAATTAGATTGTAATTTTAATAAAACCATGGATGCCATTGTGATGTATGGATGTGAAATCTGAGGGTTCGATAACTTAGACATTATTAAGAGAGTGCCATTAAAGTTGTTTAAACAATTCTTAATGAAAAGGTAGACACCTAACTATGTGGTGTATGGATAATCTGGTGTTTTGCCATTGTCAATAGCAATCGATAGTTACACAAGAAATATTTCTTTTTGGCCAGAGGGTGTGTCCCTCGATCATAATAACAAATTATCAGCAGCAAACCTGCACATTGTATTACATAGTTTAGTTAGGTATGGAAATGCAGCAAGAACTCAATTTCACTGGTTAATATGTATCAAAGATATCTTAATAGTGTTTTGTTTCAGTAGTATGTGGGAAACACAGCGTTTCCAAAATAGGAAATTGTTAATCGCATCCATCCACCAAATAAATTCAAAGTTCTTTAAAAAAAAAAAATGAGTGGGTACGAAATATCTGAACATTGTAACAGTTTTTTGAAGCTATATATTGGGCCTATTACAGATATATTTGTGGAGATACTTAATGGATTTATCCTGTAAATTAGTAAAGTATATTCAGAACTAGAAACCATAAATATCAACTGAAACTGAAGTTATACAAAAAATAAGGGAAAATTTGACTTGTTGAAAGAAATATTTATAAGATTTAAAAATGAAATGCTATATAACTTTAGTCTTCATTTAAGTTATTTGAATGCTATTAAGCTTCTCTTTGTATGTGAGTATCGTCCGTGATCGAGGTGTTTAAGGCGCTGTCCTATAATGACCTCCTACCTCTCACCGCTGAGGTCGTGGTTAGGGTTCAGTTCGGTCCAAAAACTATATGCGACAAAGTTTACCAGTCACTTACGGAAGGACGACGATTCGAACTAGATTCAATCTGAAATCTTCCTCCGTCAGTAAAACTGTATATGAAATATAGTATACTGATATAATATATTAACATCCTTGGGAGAAATCTTTGTTTACATTCCTATCGAATAAGTGATATAACTTATTATGGTTAAACAGTAAAATACGACACCCTATATTAAATAGCCGACTTCCTCATTACAAATGTAGTGACGTAGCTGCCTTTATGCCACAACGCCCGGGCTTGCACATTATTTTTTCCTTCTTTTTTTTTTTCGCGAGGAGTGTCATATATCATAATGGACGAGGCTCCACTTTCTTTAGACATAATTTGAATGTTAGGACAATACTGTCTACAGATATAAATCTACATGAAATGTTTTAACTCGCATTGGTTCGAATTATCGTGTTCGAATCGAATTAGGTGCGAACGCGTTTGTTAAAGCTGAGAGGTGCCATTTTTTAAAAAATGGCAAGAAATATATTAAGCTATATTTCTGTGCAGGCACCATGTCCAACACGACATTCAAACACTGTATTGACCCCTATTACTCGTCGATGTCCTCCATACCCGGATTTGCTGCCAAACGCGTATAATCAGCAAGAACTGACCGATTCTGAGAAGGTTGGAGTGTTAAAGGCATCGTGGGAAAATGTCCATCTCTTTTCCTTCCCAGAAAGGTAACTGGACTTCACATTGTAAATCACCTAATGACACTTTTTAAATGAAATATGTGTTTAAAAAACAGAATCCCTCATCAGCGATAATCCACTGCCTTCACAGAGATCTTATTTGTATTTGATTATACATCGGCTATTGGTATTCAAGTATAAATATCCGGATAGGCCTAATTTTATTAAAACCATGAGAAGCAAAAGAGCGCAGTTGGTTTAAGCGTCGTCTCGACGTCGGTATTTCGTTTGGCCGTGGGTTCGAATACTGCGACGCCACATTATTTATTTTTTTTAATTTTATAAATATAAGACATACAAAATTGATTATGTATCTTAACACAGTATTTTGATGATTTACAACGTATATTTTTTATATTTTCAGAAATTACATGGAAAATGAGGAAACTGTCGGATAGATGGTCGAAAGACTACACATGGTTACGTTATTCCACGTTAAACGACGCCCTGTATTGTGCCCCATACGTAAATCTTCGGGATGAAAGATAGTAAAGAAAATACCTTCATATCCAACCCGTTACTGATTGGTCCAATCTTCCAGGATATGTCAAACGACATAAACGCCAGCAATCTAGCCACCATACATACGCTCTTATGGCGGACAATTTTGTAGACATAGAATAGGAAAGAAAGTACCAATATCTAGTTTAGTTCTGACAGCCAGAAGAGTCTGTAAAAATAATAGGCATGTATTGACACAGATAGTTGAAACTTTAATACTATGTGGGAGACAGAAACATTCCCATTCGCGGCCATGCTGAAGAGCGGAGTAACTTCATGGCATTGCTGAATTTTAAGGCTAAAGAAGATGGGAACTTCGGGAACACTTGGGTGGTGGAGGCAACCCAAGAGCAAAAACACATCGCCGGATGTCCAAAATGAGCTGCTCTTGTTGTTGGGAACGGAGCTGACGGAAAAGATTATAATGGAATGCAATGAGACCAGTTGTTTCGCGTTGATGGCTGATTAATGTTCCGCAGAGCAACGAAGGAACAGATATCCGTATACCTACGGTTTGTGGATCAAAGATGCTGTGTACGAGAGGAGTTTACTGACTTTGTTGAAGCCACATCAAGCAAAGGTGCTGATATAGCGGAATCACTCCTTGAAAATTTATGTTTACATGAGATAGACATCCAGAAAATGCGGGCCCAAGGTTACGACGGAGCGGCAAATATGAGCGGCAAAATAAAAGGCGTCCAGATCCGTATAAATGAGGTAAATCGGGCATGCGACCAGCTGCTGTAACGAAGTTTGACTTCATTATGTCTCTAGTAGTTGCAGAGCATATTCTTCAAAACACCGTCAACCTGATATACTTGCTACAGGTGAAAGACTGCGACATACTGGAAGCTATCAGGGAATGCAAGGTTGTCATTCAGCAGTTCCAGAGTCAACGGGCAGGTCCAATGGTTTGGGACGCCCTGTATGAATCTGCAACAAACTTGCAAATGAAATAGGAGTAGACCCGTCCATGCCTCGAGTCGCCCGTCGTAAGGCAAATAGAGCGAACCACCCAGCTGAAAACTGGCATAGATCTCTGTACCTTCCCTTAATGGGCCATCTTGTGATGCTGTTGACAGATCGACTTCTGAATGTGGAAGAGCGGTTCGTAGCTGGGTATCTTCTTCCCACTAAACTGGATGAGCGTACACCCGAACTCATACAGCGTATTTTCAACGAGTACAGCAGAGATCTGCCACTTGGTTACGACGTGTTCATGACTGAAGTCAATCTTTGGAAGACGAGGTAAATGACCACTATATGTGAACTGTCATAGCAAACACAAATGATATATACGAGACGTGTAGATTCAGATAAAAACCTATTGTTTTCGACTTCGCATGGTATTTAGATATAAAGATATGTTTTAAATGAACATGTTTTTAAATCATCAGAGCGCAGTATTTTTAGCCCAGGATATGTTGCGTTTTAATTTGCACATTGGTCAGGGTTAATGCTTTCTGCAGGGTTCAACGTTTTGTTTTTATTCTTGTCACGCGCCTCATTTTTAATACTTCTTATAACACAAGCTTGTAATAATACAATGTGCAGATAAATCAGATTCGTTTTTTTTGCATGATGTCGTATCACACGTACTGTATCATAATTGTGTATAAATACAATCATCAATACAACTTGGGCGAAACGGAACCGCATCTTGAAAAGATAATAGTGTCATATGACAATAGTGTAAACCGACTCGGTGCAGGCTATTTTGGGCCTACAGTGTTGAATCCACTGTTTTTTTATCTTAATAATTATTTACTTCACATACATTTAGCAGAAACTATTGAATAAAATTAGCCTGTATACGGAATGTACAGGCTGATCATAAAGGCTCTATGCGGTTCATTTACAATTTAAGAATATTTGGCTATCAATTTATTATGTCCATGTGTTTCAGTTGGAAAATGATTGAAGAAAAACCAGAGACTCTTGCTGCCATTCTTGAGAGGACCAACAAAGTCTTGTATCCGGCTATAGCATGCGTACTGACTGTCTTACTTACCATGCCACCGCCAACGGCAACAGCTGAGAGAAGCTTCAGCGTTATGATGTGATTAAAGACATACCTGCGGCCACCCATGCTTACTGACCGAATGCCTAGTCTTGCCAAGTTACACATATATAGGGGCACAGACATCGATGTCGACTCCATTGTGGATAGATATGCAGGCTCCAAAATAAGGAGAATTGATTTTAAATAGTTAACGATGCCGGCGCGATAACGTCCGTTACGCAGCATCTTCAGTTCATGTTTATCTAGTTTAGTTTTCGTCACATAAGTGTTGAATGAAATTCTGTAGAAAATGATTGATTAAACATGTTAAATATGATGATACTAGCTTTTATTTTTCACACGAATGCATCATTATATCTCCAAGAAATGCCCCCAAAACGCAGAAAATGCATTCTAAAATTAAAAAAAATCGTGTGTGTGTGTGTGGGGGGGGGGGGGGGGGGGGGGGGGTCATTTTAGGGTCAGCTTATGCCACTAAAATGGTCAATATTTTTCAGCTTTTCTTTGGTATGAAAAATGATTAAATTCAGACCTAAGTTCAAGGAGAAAGGCATATGGACATATTAAACTGTTGTATAATAATTACATGTTTCTGATATTAGAAAAAACTAAAACCGAACTTTCAGCCATGCATTTTTTGCATAAGCACCTGCCGATTTCTGTAGGCCACTTTACTACATGATGCTAGATATTTTAATTTCATACTTTACATTCTGTGAAATACGCGTAATATATCTGTTTTCAGAAAAAAGGTAAATGAACATTCACCAAATTACGACTGTGTCCCTTTAATCACGCCATATCAAGCGTTCGTTCCAGGTATTCAGTTCAATTTCAACGAAATCGCCGAATGTTTACGAACAAACCAAACCTGCATTATCGGTAAATCCCCGTCTTATACGGGTATAAGGTAAATGAACGAGAAACTCCGAATGCGAGCTGGTTTCCGTGAAACTACCGTTTAAAAGAGGAAGTTAAAGTAAACAACTTTCGATACTCATCATACACGCTAGTTACATGGGTTAGAAGCCAAACGAGAACGAAACAGTGTTGTTTCTTTTAGTAAACACTAACGATGTGGACCTTCAAAACTGTGATTGTGTTGACCGTTATAACCTGGATAAACACCCTGTCTGATTATGAAGATTGACACTGTAAAGGTACATATCGATTTTAACATTTAACTTTAAATAGTTCAGTTGTTGAGTGTCGGTAAACGTGCTTGACCTCTTTGAATATATCTTATCAAATAATATGTCTTGTTCATATAACATTTTACTTCAGTTCATCTTGATTGATTGTTTGATTGATTTGCGATAAATAAATATAAACAGCACATTTACCTAAACAGACACATAAACAATTAGGTCACCGCTTAAATTAATATAACAAGTATGTATTATAATTAAATATTAATTAGGTAAAAATTGGGTTTTACTGCATTACAACACATTGTAGGTTATTAGGAAGGAAGATTCCATGTTCACTCTACATGTACAAAAACAACAAATTAACACATCTGCCTGTTGTACAGTAAAACAGTCATTTTGTTAAAAAATATAGGTATATAAATGATTTTAAAAAACAAAATATAGTAAGTTAATTTTAATTTCAACCATTATTAATTAGTGTAACATATCAATATTATCTAAATGTACTTTTTAGTTATTTAAAAAAGAAAACACCTATCATTTATTATTTTATAAATCTTTAAATGACCTTATAACACCTGTATTGGAGGTATAATGTGTTAGCATCTTAATTTTTCCTTTATTGAAATACAAATAAAAGTCATTTAATTGTTCATAAACTCGTTTTATGAATTTTGATCTATAGATAATTTCATTACTTTTATGTTGATATATGGCTTTTTATGATCAACAAAGTTGTTAGTCTTTAATAGACATTTAAACAATACCCCTACTTTGTAATGGAAGCAAATATATTAAAATTTATGTTCTTTTATTTATTCATAAATATATGAAAATATACTAAATGAAAGTTTAATTTCATTCGTATGCTTATTATTTTATGTAATTCAACAGCAGAGAGTTGTTTTTACTGTTTAAATAGTGTATTTGTGAAAAAATTACATAAAATCAAAAAATTTTAATTTGTGACAAAGCAGCTGTAATGTCCGATCCCCATTTGCATATATTCTTCCAAGAGGATAAATAGAATGATATATTCACCTGGTGTCGTTCATATCAAGGTTCTATAAAAAAAATAATGTAAATAAAAGTTGACCTAAGTGTATTTAAGAAAGACATACACTGAAATGTAAAAGTTTTATGTAAAGTTTGTCACCATATTATCCATTCCCTCTGCATACACCGGTACATTCTACTTTTTCTAAATTGATATTATCAGTTTCATCTTATTTTTTAACATTTAAAGTATTTTATGTTAGCAGAGTGCCACTAAGATATGTATTATTTATGAAAAATGAACAAAATTAATAAATACTGACCATATTTTCAAATTTTCTTATGAATTTAATAGTTTTATGAATGTACATAAATTGTGTAAATTAATACAATTATATACATGGTATAGGCACAAATTATGTAAGAGTATTATTTTTATTAACTTGTACACATTTTAGTTTAGGAAACATTTATTAACTTATACACATTTTAGTTTAGGAAACATTTATTAAGAGATTTTGTACTTATATTGAATGTTTAATGTCACTTCAAAAATAGGGGACAACCGTTACAAGTTACCACTCATATGAACTCCCTAATTAATTGAAAATGTTTAAATAAGTAATAAGCCATAATGTAAATATGAAACAGTCTGTCGTAAACTCTGGGGTCATAAAACCTTGGGTAAATAAGGCAAATTGGGGTACAATATGCATACAGTGGCAGGGTATGTCTCATTACCACATGGTGTGACTGTAGTGGTGGTAAATTAAGAAAGCTCAGCAGGATTCCAGTAGCTTGACAGTAGCATACACTTTGAGCAATATGCCTGTTGGCAAATAAATTCCATATGACACTATCCATAAACAGTTAAAAATTCATATTTGTCAGGAACTAGTAAGATGGGTAATGATGACAAATGGGGAAGTAACAGGTCAAATGCACAAAGTGATTAAACAAAAAAAACAACAACAGTGCAAGTAATTTAAATATAAAATACACTCAACCATGCTTCATCAAAATTTACTTTAGACGGATATGAATTTAAAATCTTATCAGTCATTTGTAACAGGCATAAAATTACTGATATAATTTTATTGCTGTTATCAAATAATAAAATTATTAGTGTGCAGCAATGGTTTCACCAGCTTAACATGATGAAAGAGAAATTATCTCTTGTTCGATTGTTTAACACACTTGAAACGTAAATCTTTCGGAAAATACAAAAAACAAATGAATAGCTTAAACTTGAATTTTCTACTTTGATGCTAACCTATTTGACCCATTTACTGTGCCACAGGCAAGATTCCATATCAGATAATGGTTTAAACTTTTGAAACACAGAAACTAATCAAGAAGTGTCTTACAATATCCACTGACTGTATGTACACAGTCAAAACATGAACACTAATACCGTGTATCTGATAACAGATAAACAGGTCAACATTTTTATCTTGTTCTGAATCAGTGCAATTTTAATAAGAAATTAGTGTTTTCTCAAGTTGGTTATGTACAGAACTGCATTATGAATATACTGAGTTCCAAAAATTTTGCACGTCTTTTTGAAATGGCATGCCGCAATTTCTCGAAAATAAATGATAAAAGTCTGTATGCTTAGAGCAACATTTAATTTATTGGATTTCATAACACACATCAAATTTTACAACATAGTAAATCTGTGTAACCACGTAAACCGTCACACACTCTCAGATCAAAAGTACAGATTTTGTCAATAGCAGCCGGACCTGATTAGCTCACTCGGTTATGCATCTGACTATCAATCCAGGGGTCGTGACTTCAATTCCACACCTGGCAACAGTCTCCGTGATGATTGATATGCAACAATGTGCCTCATTATCATTTGTCTCTCACCACTGATTCAAGTGGGAAAGTTATCAGTTACTTGCTAAGATGGGGTGTGCTCGAGTACTGGTAAATCCCAGGAAACAGTGGTTAGGTTAAATAATCGCCTGTTAGCCCTGGATGGGATAAAAATGATGCTAAATATTCAGTCAATCAATCAATCAGTTGTCAATATCAGGTATGACCCCCATTGGAGGCTATACAGCTAAGGCACAGGAATGCATTGGTGCAAAACTTTTGGAACTCAGTGTATTTTAATAAACGTTGGAATAGCACATAATACAACAACCCTTTTTAAGTTTTAAACTTTTAAACTCTTAGCTTTTTAAGATCTGATTTCTGTTTGTTTCAATAATAAGCATCATTTAAATGATTTGTATGGCAACGAGGGCTAATAGACGATCAGTTAATCCAACCACTCTTTCCTGGGATCCATGAAGGTTTACCAGTACTCTAGCACAACTATATCCATAAGTGTTGATAACTTTTCTACTGAAATCAGCAATGAGCGACGAATAACAATGAGATGCTATGTTATATATCAATCATCAAGGAAACTGTAGGCGAGCAAGGTTTGGAACTCAAAAACGCAGGATTGGTAGTCAGTTACACTAATACAGGTGTGTCAACGCTTCAACTAAGATAAGATGAATTTGTCACAATGTTATTCTAATAGTAGCAAAGCTGTCCATCCCCTGCTTATCTAATTCAGCCAAGTGACATTATGCTTGTACAAGCTTTCATGTCTTGACTATAGGTTTGTACAACTCATCATGCAATATTATGCGAGTTCAAGCTCTCATGCCTTGACTATATGTTTGGACAACTCATCATGCAATATTATGCTTGTACAAGCTCTCATGCCTTGACTATATGTTTGGACAATTCATCATGCAATATTATGCTTGTACAGGCTCTCATACCTTGACTGTATGTTTGGACAAGTCATCATGCAATATAATGCTTGTACAAGCTCTCATGCCTTAACTATATGTTTGTACAACTTATCATGCAATATTATGCTTGTACAAGCTCTCATGCCTTGACTATGAGTTTGGACAAGTCATCATGCAATATTATGCTTGTACAAGCTCTCATGCCTTAACTATATGTTTGTACAACTTATCATGCAATATTATGCTTGTACAAGCTCTCATGCCTTGACTATGAGTTTGGACAAGTCATCATGCAATATTATGCTTGTACAAGCTCTCATGCCCTGACTATATGTTTGGACAAGTCATCATGCAATATTATGCTTGTACAAGCTCTCATGCCTTGACTATATGTAAGGACAAGCCATCATGCAATATTATGCTTGTACAAGCTCTCATGCCCTGACTATATGTTAGGACAAGCCATCATGCAATATTATGCTTGTACAAGCTTTCATGCCCTGACTATATGTTAGGACAAGCCATCATGCAATATTATGCATGTACAAGCTCTCATGCCTTGACTATATGTTAGGACAAGCCATCATGCAATATTATGCTTGTACAAGTTCTCATGCCTTGACTTTATGTTTGTACAACTCATCATGCAATATTATGCTTGTACAAGCTCTCATGCCTTGACTATATGTTAGGAAAAGCCATCATGCAATATTATACTTGTACAAGCTCTCATATCTTGAATATATGTTAGGACAAGCCATCATGCAATATTATACTTGTACAAGTTTCATGCCTTGAATATATGTTTGTACAACTCATCATGCAATATCATGCTTGTACAAGCTCTCATGCCTTGACTATATGTTACGACAAGCCATCATGCAATATTATACTTGTACAAGCTCTCATGCCCTGACTATATGTTTGTACAAATCATCATGCAATATCATGCTTGTACAAGCTCTCATGCCTTGACAATAAGTTTGGACAAGTCATCATGCAAAATTGTGCTTGTACAAACTCTCATGCCTTGACTATAATTATGTTTGGACAAGTCATCGTGCAATATTATGCTTGTACAAGCTCTTATGCCTTGACTATATGTTTGTACAACTCATCATGCAATATTATGCTTGTACAAGCTCTCATGCCTTGACTATATGTTACGACAAGCCATCATGCAATATTATACTTGTACAAGCTCTCATGCCCTGACTATATGTTTGTACAAATCATCATGCAATATTATGCTTGTACAAGCTCTCATGCCTTGACTATATGTTAGGACAACTCATCATGCAATATTATGCTTGTACAAGCTCTCATGCCTTGACTATATGTTAGGACAAGCCATCATGCAATATTATGCTTGTACAAGCTCTCATGCCTTGACTATGTTTGTACAACTCATCATGAAAAATTATACTTGTACAAACTCTCATACCTTGACTATTATTATGTTTGGACAAGTTATCATGCAATATTATGCTTGTACAAGCACTTATGCCTTGACTATATGTTTGTACAACTCATCATGCAATATTATGCTTGTACAAGCTCTCGTGCCTTGACTATATGTTTGGACAAGTCATCATGCAAAATTATGCTTGTACAAACTCTCATGCCTTGACTATAATTATGTTTGGACAAGTCATCATGATATATTATGCTTGTACAAGTACTTATGCCTTGACATTATGTTTTGACAACTCATCATGCAATATTATGCTTGTAAAAGCTCTCATGCCTTGACTATATGTTTGTACCAGTCATCATGCAATATTATGCTTGTACAAGCTCTCATGCCCTGACTATATGTTTGGACAAGTCATCATGCAATATTATGCTTGTACAAGCTCTCATGCCTTGACTATATGTTTGTACCAGTCATCATGCAATATTATGCTTGTACAAGCTCTCATGCCTTGACTATATGTTTGTACCAGTCATCATGCAATATTATGCTTGTACAAGCTCTCATGCCTTGACTATATGTTTGTACAAGTCATCATGCAATATAATGCTTGTTCAAGCTCTCATGCCTTCACTATGTTTGTACAACTTATCATGCAATATTATGCTTGTACAAGCTCTCATGCCTTGACTATATGTTAGGACAACTCATCATGCAATATTATGCTTGTACAAGCTCTCATGCCTTGGCTATTTGTTTGTACAAATCATCATGCAATATTATGCTTGTACAAGCTCTCATGCCTTGACTATGTTTGTACAACTCATCATGCAATATTATGCTTGTACAAGCTCTCATGCCTTGGCTATATGTTTGTACCAGTCATCATGCAATATTATGCTTGTACAAGCTCTCATGCCTTGGCTATATGTTTGTACAAATCATCATGCAATATTATGCTTGTACAAGCTCTCATGCCTTGGCGATATGTTTGTACAACTCATCATGCAATATGCACAAGCTCTCATGCCTGGCGATATGTTTGTACCAGTCATCATGCAATGTACCAGTCATCATGCAATATTATGCTTGTACAAGCACTTATGCCTTGACTATATGTAAGGACAAGCCATCATGCAATATTATGCTTGTACAAGCTCTCATGCCTTGACTATATGTTTGTACAGTCATCATGCAATATTATGCTTGTACAAGCTCTCATGCCTTGGCTATTTGTTTGGACAACTCATCATGCAGTATTATGCTTGTACAAGCTCTCATGCCTTGGCTATATGTTTGTACAAGTCATCATGCAATATTATGCTTGTACAAGCTCTCATGCCTTGACTCTACGTTTGTACCAGTCATTATGCAATATTATGATTGTACAAGCTTTCATGCCTTGACTATATGTTATCATACACTACTATATGCATGTACAAGTTGCCATACTCTACTATATGCATGTATAAGTTGCCATACACTACTATATGTATGAACAAGTTGCCATACACTACTGTATGCATGTACAAGTTGCCATGCCTTAACAATACATATTTACTATGCAATTTGCCATGCATTACTTAATCATTCTTTTTTACTTACAGGAGCATCTGCCATGCAGACTTTACAAACCTGAAAGTGAGTGCTTTAACTGTTTTTCAGTATCTATCAGATCTATGGCCAAGTGGTCAAATACGCTGTCTTAAAATCATGTAGCTCTCATGTCAGGTTTGAATCTAGTTTGGTCAGAAATATGTCTGTGAGGAAGTTTGTCAATTACTGACCATTGGGCATTGGATCGACTTAGAGACAGATACATATGAATAAATTCATGCATGTGTGTCTTTCAGACTTCCTCCACCTCTATCACTGGCTGCATACATACAGACACTCTCATTTTCTCGAATTTCAGCGGACCTTCAAATTAGTTGGACTTACCAGAAGTTCCATATAAAAGTAATAATTACATAAATTATAAAAGTAATAATTACATAGCTTTATGTGTGGGGAAAAGGTGTAAACAGTTACTCCATTTATATACATCCACAGGTTCATGATTGCATTCGTATTCTGTTATTCTTTAGAAAATGTTCTTGTATGTTGTTTAGTGTTGCTTTCAAAATATTTTCAGTCATATTGCACTATTTCTACTTTAGACGGTATTCTGAGCGCTTTCTCACTGTAGTATCATGCCGCAGACACATGGTATGATACCACCAGTCACATTATACTGACTCCAGGCCGACCAGACCTAAAACTATCCTCTGAAATGTTGAGCTTCAAGGGAGAAGCTTCTATTACCATTTTTCAAGTATTTGGTATGACCCTGCCAGGGATTGAACCAGTGACCTTCCACATGCGAGGCACATGCTCTATTACTGGACCATGCTGTGGTGTTAGACAATGTCAGTCACTAAGTAGATAAAATAACACTCTTCATTGAGGCTTTTAATGAAAGGGAAAAACTTGTAACATTTACTATATGGCTCAAGTTTCTAAATAAATCTGTTTGATAATGATATCACAGCTGGGT
>CM055903.1:4043999-4158999 GCA_029582155.1 Panopea generosa | reverse complement strand
ATAACATAACAGCTTCATACCGTTTTAACTATTGTTCTAACAGGAACAGCTTCCTATCATTTACACTATTGTTCTAACAGGACAGCTTCCTACCGTTTTAACTATTGTTATAACAGAACAGCTTCATACCGTTTTAACTATTGTTCTAACAGGAACAGATTCCTAACGTTTAAACTATTGTTCTAACAGGAACAGCTTCCTACCACTTACACTATTGTTGTAACAGGACAGGACAGCTTCCTACCGTTTAAACTATTGTTCTAACAGGAACAGCTTCCTACCATTTACACTATTGTTCTAACAGGACAGCTTCCTACCGTTTAAACTATTGTTCTAACAGGACAGCTTCCTACCGTTTTAACTATTGTTCTAACAGGACAGCTTCCTACCGTTATAACTATTGTTCTAACATGACAGTATCCAACCGTTTTAACTATTGTTCGAACAGAACAGCTTCCTACCGTTTAAACTATTATTCTAACAGACAGCTTCCTACCGTTTTTACTATTGTTCTAACATGACAGCTTCCTACCGTTTAAACTATTGTTCTAAAATAATAGCTTCCTACCGTTTTAACTATTGTTCTAACAAATTAGCTTCCTACCGTTTTAACTATTGTCCTAACAGAATAGCCACGGGGATTGATATTGAATATTAAACTGCGTGTTTGTTAACTTCTTCCTTTATAGCACCAAACGATGAGTATGTCTGATCCGCGAAACGGTATCAATGGTTACATGGACCAAGGGGCATCTTCCGGTGACAATAGTGTGACACAAGACGACCTTGTAAGGTAGCGTATGACTTGTATATTTATATTCTCGACAGTTATTACAAAGTTATCCCATTCAATTACCTTACCCACATACGAATGGCGAAGAGAACATATTGTAGTCTACTGTTATTATTAATTTGTCGTTTATATCAATAGCTGTAAAAAAAGTTGGGAAAATGCACCTCTGAAAAATTTAGAAAATATGCTACGGGTTTGAAATATATTTATTTTTGATGGGGATTAACGCCATTTTCAACAGATTTTAGGTTCGTATATGGCATATCCAGTTTTATTGATGGAGGAAGACCTCAGAATGGATCTGAGTAGAACCACCGTCCTCTCCGCAAGTAACTGGCAAACTTTCTCACATAAAGGGGTATAAAAAACCTCCAAATTGCATGTTTATGTTTGTCTAGCTGAAACCCTTATTTATGTATGTATCTAAAGCGGTAACGCTGGCGGGATCTTGGGATAGTGTCTGCTGTTCTCTGGATATCATTATCGTTGTTTCATTTTCATTCTCAACCTTACAGTTTTATTTTTATTCAGTTTTGCATAATTGTTAATAAAAGTGGAAAAAACTCCATTCCATTGCAACAAATAATCGCTTATGTTGCCAATGTATTCGCAATGACTAAATGCAATTACGCCCCGTTGAAAGAGTGTGTTATTTTCCGCTTTATGTTTAAGTAGAAGGTTTATTTGCGACTTTTCGGTCATACTTAATATTTTGAAAATGTGTACCCTCAGTTACCTCTAAAATTATGGAGTAGTCAGTGAGTTACAAATAAAAAAAATGAATTTTGAATACTAGCACATATATACTACATACAGGATATTCCACTTAAAGAACGATTTCACGGCTCAGAAATATATTCAAACGGTCTCTAATGTGCTTATGGCTATATGAAAACGAATCAAAACAATATAAAAAGGTTATACATTTAAAGATAGCTACACTCTCTCGTGAAATGGTAATTTAGAATAGCATACTGGTATAATAATGATAAGATGTTATAACGAAAATGATGTATATGTACGTAATATACCCTACTTTCCCGCTTAACATGCCTGGTCTGCCTGTGTTCCTACGATAAAAATCCAATTTTCTGTTTTCTAATATGTTAGAATGAAGGAAGATATCACGGATGAGTTACGACAGCTACGAATGAACATAGAGAAGGACCGTGACCAGGACAGACTGGAACTGCAGCTTGTACAACGTAAGCATACAGAATTGCAAGACGATTTAGCAAAGGCAACAAGTGAAAGAGAACATCTCATGCGGGAACTTTCTGTCGTCACCGAAAACGTCAAAAGATTAACATCTCAAATGGAAGTCAAAGAAATCGAATACAAAGAAATTAGAGAGAAGAATAAGGATCTGGAAAACCAACTTGAAAACAAGACCAGTGATTTACAGAAGCTAATCAAGCAGAAAGAAAGAGAAAAGGCTGAACTGTCGCGTACATTGCAAGCAAAGGAAACCGATTATAAAAAGCTGCAAGGTATGCTTGAAAAACTTAAGGATGAGCACGAAGAACGGCTGGCCAGATTAAAAAGTATAAATAAAGAAAAAATTAAACTGGAAAAAGAATTACAGTTATTGAATAAAGAGAAGAGGAACCTGGAAGTAAAGATCAAATCACTAGAGCAGCACATTCATATACTACAAGAGAGACATTACCGAGAAACAAGCGATATCAAGATTCAGTTGGAGAAACAGAAGACATTGCTGGACGAAAAGGAAAAAGAAAGACACGATTTAGAGCGGAAGTTAGAAGAAAGTGTTCGTGAAAACGAAAACTTGAAACAAAAGAACTATAGATTGTCGGAGTCCCTGCAGAAAACGCAAGATGAAAAACTTCACTTGCAACAAAAAGTCAAACGATCTGAATTTGCTAACTACGCAGTTCCGCCATTTCTGGTCGGTAAATCGACGCGTCCAAATGGATGGAAGCCGAACAGGTCTAGCTACAAATGACACAACTTGGACAATGATTTCACGTGTTTCACCTGAAAATGGTAACAAGTACCATTAAAAGAAAATAATGCTCTGGTGGTGATAACTTACAGGGACTTTGATATCATGTTAAATTAGATTTGAGATTTAAGATATTCACTTAATATCTGATCCAATTACAAACCCAGACGTGTGTTTAGAACAGAAAACATGTAGTTATTTTTTAAAAAAAGTTTTACATACATACCGTTTTGTCGATAAATGGTTCGGAAAGTTCAGTCGATAAAACGAGCTGTCAGTATTGTTAATTAATGATTGATACCAATTTTGACCCAGTTTCTACTACTACTTTTGAATTCCGGTTTGACCCCTGATCGAACTCCCAAACTTCCTCATGCAAAATCTCCGTTAAAGGTGTGCCGTAGTTGTGTTTTTTACGTTGCTGTTGTTTATTTTCGACGTTGCTGAAGACAGTGTTGTGGCAACCCCGAGCGTAGCAAAAAAAAAAAACACGCTTAGTGTGACAGTTGTAATTGCAACCCTTAGTGTCACGAAATCATTGTTTTAATATTATATTTTGTATTATATCAAGATCATATGTACCACAATTAGAAAAATGCTATCCTAGTAATAGTGGTATCTTGAGTTTCAATTGCCAGAAAAGGAATAAATGTACTCATATTGTTTGGGGGATGAGGTGGATGTTTATAAAGCTAGAGGTCACGATCGCTTTTACAAATACTAGAACAATACGTGAACACTGTTATTTGTCACTCATCAACTGTTCTCTCTTTTCTCAGATTTTTAACTCCTGACATAACCCCTGAGACAGAATCAATAGCATAAAAATCCTATTTATGTAAAAACGTTCGATTGCTTGTCTGCTCCATAAATATAATATGCATAGAATAATTTTAATATAACGTGGTACAAGTTTTCACAACATAAAAACGATGTGCATGCAAACGCAACAACCAGGTCATTTACTCTAAGACCAAGTTATAAATTTACCTATATACGGATGTAGACAGTTCAATTTCAATATAAAGGTATAGAAATTGAAAGATTAATAGCTCTAAATAAAGATAAACTGCATATACATGAACTGAAATGGGAAAATTTTTCTATAAATGTTTAAACCTAATAAATGTCGAAAAAAAATGCCGTTTTAATTTTTTAAACAAAGGAAAAGCAATGTCCAAATTCTATACTTATTCTACATCCCTCTTCTTTCTTCCTTCCTCTCTATTCCTCTAAAAAATGAAATTATTTCGTCACAATAATATATTGCGATACAAGTATTACAAATTAAACTGAATTGATTATATGACAATATTGTTGGAAGAAATGTAATATATTTCATTATATGTTTATAATCTGTAATATAACTAATGAAATAAAAAAAATTTATCACAAAAAAAATTCAATTTCTTGTCCGCTCTTTAAACTCTATATGCATGGAAAACTTTTATTATAACTAGGTACAAATTTATGTTCATCACATAAAGACAAAGTGCAGAATACAAAGTATGGTCTGTCACTGCAAAGATCAAGATCAGTAAAGACAAAACATTCTGAGAGAAAACATATATGTAAGGATTTTAATATAACTAGTACAAATATGAATCACATAAAAACGATATGCAAAACGCAAATATCATCATATCTGTAACTCTAAGGTTAAGGTCAGATTTAGGCGTTGCAGTTATATATATATATATATATATCTCCATATATATACATGTAGCTTATTCGATTTCGTGTCCGCTCCATGTATCTAACCTGCATGGAAATGTTTTAGTATAACAAATGACCATCTGAATTCAATCAATTTTCTTGTCCGAATCTACCCTTGTGTTTGTTTGTCCAATAAAACGATTCATATATGTGCTGGTTGTTGTTTTCTGCCAAAACATCACTAATACCAATACTTTGAAAGAAGCATAACCCTAGTACCCTATTTCATATCTTTGGTGTCATCAACATGACAGGAAGTATACAATACATTTTAATTTCATCAGACTTTTCGATACAGAAAATCCCAATTAGATATGAATCTGTATTTCAAAATGTTTTTATTCATATTATCAACACTAGCGTGACGCCAACTTTCTTTATTTTTTTGTTGTTGTTTTATTAAAGGTTTTAATGCCATTTTCAACACATTTCAGGTTATATATGGCATATCCCATTTTATTGTTGGTGGGCGACCTCAGAATCAATCTGAGTAGAACTGGCATATAAAGTTTTTGAAGCGAGCGGGGCCCGCCTTAGCGGTGAGGGTGTAAGTGGTTTTGAGACGGCGCCTTGGACCGCTTGGCCACGGAGGACACTCCCACTTGTCTTAAACAGCTGTCAAAAGTTTCTTAAATATAAAATTTCAAATAGAAATTCTTGGGGATAAGTAGCTGTAGGTGTTTTATGTACAGAGGCGTAAAAATAATTTGCTGCATAAACATATTATCAGTAAAATCGATTTCAATATAGCCGTTGGTCCAATTAAAGCACTATATATTTAAATATGAATGTGTAGCCATTTTCAATACTATACAAGTAATATAGAAGAACCAATTTTATTGGTGGAGGTAGACCTCTCACGCTTCTGGCTTCCTTCCGCAAGTGACTGGTAAATCTGGATAGAACCGGCTTCCCTCCCCAAGTGACTGGTAAATCTGGATAGAACCGGCTTTCGCTTCGCAAGTGACTGGTAAATCTGGATAGAACCGGCTTCTCTCCGCAAGTGCTTACGTAAATGACAGGTTGTATATGGCATACCCAGTACTATTAGTGGAAGAAGTCCTCAAAATATATCTGAGTAGAGCCATTGAGCTCGGATCCAAGACATCAGCGGCAGGAGGTGAGTGGTCGTTATACGACAGCGCCTTGGACCACCCAGCCACGGAAGATCTAATCGTTAATAAAACATTGTTCAACAATAGTCTAATAGGTATTTCAATATATATTGTAGATCTATGTTGACCTATCCCTCGGTTTTAAAGTTAGAGTAAGAACTTTCTCTATTTTAGTCTCATTGATGTGTGTTTGTTTGTTATAATTTTGTATTTCATATTATTTATTCACAGTACAGAACACACATTTCACCGGTTTACTTATACACATGTAACCGCAGCGATGGTCTAAGGGTAGAGCGTCGCCTTGCATACGGAAGGTCGTGGGTTCGATCCCTGTGGGTTCAGCCGGGTCATACCATACACTTGAAAATTGGCACTAGAAGCATGTTCGCAGGTGCTCAGCGTTTACAGGATAGTCCTAGGTCTTGTCGGCCCGGTGTCGGTATAATGTGGCTGGATGGGGTATCTTAGCATGTGTCTTCTACATGATAATCAAATGTGGCAGCGCTTGGAATACTGTCTCAAGTATACACCGCCGTGATAGTATAACTGAAAAAAAAATGTTGAAAGAAACGCTTAACACCATACATCAACAACAACTGATACACATACAATATATACTATACCATACATCAACAACAACTTATACACATACAATATAAACTACACCATACATCAACAACAACTTATACACATACAATATACACTATACCATACATCAACAACAACTTATACACATACAATATACACTATACCATACATCAACAACAACTTATACACATACAATATACACTATACCATACATCAACAACAACTTATACACATACAATATATACTACACAATGCATCAACAACAACTGATACACATACAATATATACTATACCATACATCAACAACAACTGATAAACATGCAATATATACTATACCCTACACCAACAACAACTGATACACATACAATATATACTACACCATACACCAACAACAACTGATAGACATACAATATATACTATACCCTACATCAACAACAACTTATACACATACAATATGTACTAAACCATACATCAACAACAACTTATACACATACAATGTATACTATACCATGCATCAACAACAACTTATACACATACAATATATACTACACCATGCATCAACAACAACTTATACACATACAATATACACTATACCATACATCAACAACAACTGATACACATACAATATATACTATACCATACATCAACAACAACTGATAAACATGCAATATATACTATACCCTACACCAACAACAACTGATACACATACAATATATACTACACCATACACCAACAACAACTGATAGACATACAATATATACTATACCCTACATCAACAACAACTTATACACATACAATATGTACTAAACCATACATCAACAACAACTAATACACATACAATGTATACTATACCATGCATCAACAACAACTTATACACATACAATATATACTACACAATGCATCAACAACAACTTATACACATACAATATATACTATACCATACATCAAAAACAACTGATACAAATACAATATATACTATATCCTACATCAACAACAACTTATACACATACAATATACACTATACCATACATCAACAACAACTGATACACATACAATATATACTATACCATACATCAACAACAACTGATACACATACAATATATACTATACCATACACCAACAACAACTTATACACATACAATATATACTACACCATACATCAACAACAACTGATACACATACAATATATACTATACCATACATCAACAACAACTTATACACATACAATAATTCTATACCATACACCAACAACAACTTATACACACACAATATCTACTATACCATACACCAACAACAACTTATACACGTACAATATATACCATACCATACATCAACAACAACATATAGACATACAATATATACTATACCCTACACCAACAACAACTGATACACATACAGTATATACTATACCATACATCAACAACAACTGATACACATACAATATGTACTATACCATACATCAACAACAACTGATGCACATACAATATATACTTTACCATACATCAACAACAACTGATACACATACAATATATACTATACCATACATAAACAATAACTGATACACATACAATATATACTATACCAGACATCAACAACAACTTATACACATACAATATATACTATACCATACATCAACAACAACTGGGAAACATACAATATATACTGTACCCTACATCAACAACAACTGATACACATACAATATATACTAAACCATACATCAACAAAAACTTGTACACATACAATATATACTATACCATATATCAACAACAACTGATACACATACAATACATACTATACCATACATCAACAACAACTGATACACATACAATATATACTACACCATACATCAACACCAACTTATACACATAAAATATATAGTATACCATACATCAACAACAAATGATACACATACAATATATACTATACCATACATCAACAAGAACTGATACACATACAGTATATACTATATCATACATCAACAACAACTGATACACATACAATATATACACTATACCATACATCAACAACAACTGATACACATACAATATATACTACACCATACATCAACAACAAGTTATACACATAAAATATATACTATACCATACATCAACAACAACTGATACACATACAATATATACTATACCATACATCAACAACAACTTATACACATACAATAATTCTATACCATACACCAACAACAACTTATACACGTACAATATCTACTATACCATACACCAACAACAACTTATACACGTACAATATATACTATACCATACATCAACAACAACATATACACATACAATATATACTATACCCTACACCAAAAACAACTGATACACATACAATATATACTATACCATACATCAACAACAACTGATACACATACAATATGTACTTTACCATACATCAACAACAACTGATGCACATACAATATATACTTTACCATACATCAACAACAACTGATACACATACAATATATACTATACCATACATCAACAACAACTGATACACATACAATATATACTATACCATACATCAACAACAACTTATACACATACAATATATACTATACCATACATCAACAACAACTGGGAAACATACAATATATACTGTACCCTACATTAACAACAACTGATACACATACAATATATACTAAATCATACATCAACAAAAACTTGTACACATACAATATATACTATACCATATATCAACAACAACTGATACACATACAATACATACTATACCATACATCAACAACAACTGATACACATACAATATATACTACACCATACATCAACAACAACTTATACACATAAAATATATACTATACCATACATCAACAACAAATGATACACATACAATATATACTATACAATACATCAACAATAACTGATACACATACAATATATACTATATCATACATCAACAACAACTGATACACATACAATATATACACTATACCATACATCAACAACAACTGATACACATACAATATATACTACACCATATATCAACAACAACTTATACACATAAAATATATACTATACCATACATCAACAACAACTGATACACATACAATATATACTATACCATACATCAACAACAACTCATACACATACAATATATACTATACCATACATCAACAACAACTGATACACATACAATATATATTACACCATACATCAACAACAACTGATACACATACAATATATACTACACCATACATCAACAACAACTGAGAAACATTCAATATATACTGTACCCTACATCAACAACAACTTATACACATACAATATATACTACACCATATATCAACAAAAACTTGTACACATACAATATATACTATACCATATATCAACAACAACTGATACATATACAATACATACTATACTATACATCAACAACAACTGATACACATACAATATATACTACACCATACATCAACAACAACTTATACACATACAATATATACTATACCATACATCAACAACAACTGATACACATACAATATATACTATACCATACATCAACAACAACTCATACACATACAATATATACTATACCATACATCAACAACGACTGATACACATACAATATATACTACACCATACATCAAAAACAACTTATACACATAAAATATATACTATACCATACATCAACAACAACTGATACACATACAATATATACTATACCATACATCAACAACAACTGATACACATACAATATATACTATACCATACATCAACAACAACTGATACACATACAATATATACACTACACCATACATCAACAACAACTTATACACATACAATATACACTATACCCTTCATCAACAACAACTGATACACATACAATATACACTATACCATACATCAACAACAACTGATACACATACAATATATTCTACACCATACATCAACAACAACTTATACACATACAATATATACTACACCATACATCAACAACAACTGATACACATACAATATATACTTTACCATACACCAACAACAACTGATACACATACAATATATACTATACCATACATCAACAAAAACTTGTACACATACAATATATTCTATACCATATATCAACAACAACTGATACACATACAATACATACTATACTATACATCAACAACAACTGATACACATACAATATATACTACACCATACATCAACAACAACTGATACACATAAAATATATACTTTACCATACATCAACAACAATTGATACACATACAATATATACTATACCATACATCAACAACAACTGATATACATACAATATATACTATACCATACATCAACAACAACTGATACACATACAATATATACTACACCATACATCAACAACAACTTATACACATAAAATATATACTATACCATACATCAACAACAACTGATACACATACAATATATACTATACCCTACATCAACAACAACTTATACACATACAATATATACTATACCCTACATCAACAACAACTGATACACATACAATATATACACTACACCATACATCAACAACAACTTATACACATACAATATACACTATACCCTACATCAACAACAACTGATACACATACAATATACACTATACCATACATCAACAACAACTGATACACATACAATATATTCTACACAATACATCAACAATAACTTATACACATACAATATATACTACACAATACATCAACAACAAATGATACACATACAATATATACTATACCATACACCAACAACAACTGATACACATACAATATATACTATACCATACATCAACAACAACTTATACACATACAATATATACTATACCCTACACCAACAACAACTGATACATATGCAATATATACTACACCATACATCAACAACAACTGATACACATACAATATATACTTTACCCTACATCAACAACAACTGATACACATACAATATATACTATACCATACATCAACAACAACTGATACACATACAATATATACTATACCATACATCAACAACAACTGATACACATACAATATATACTATACCATACATCAACAACAACTTATACACATACAATATATACTATACCATACATCAACAACAACTGGGAAACATACAATATATACTGTACCCTACATTAACAACAACTGATACACATACAATATATACTAAATCATACATCAACAAAAACTTGTACACATACAATATATACTATACCATATATCAACAACAACTGATACACATACAATACATACTATACCATACATCAACAACAACTGATACACATACAATATATACTACACCATACATCAACAACAACTTATACACATAAAATATATACTATACCATACATCAACAACAAATGATACACATACAATATATACTATACCATACATCAACAATAACTGATACACATACAATATATACTATATCATACATCAACAACAACTGATACACATACAATATATACACTATACCATACATCAACAACAACTGATACACATACAATATATACTACACCATATATCAACAACAACTTATACACATAAAATATATACTATACCATACATCAACAACAACTGATACACATACAATATATACTATACCATACATCAACAACAACTCATACACATACAATATATACTATACCATACATCAACAACAACTGATACACATACAATATATATTACACCATACATCAACAACAACTGATACACATACAATATATACTACACCATACATCAACAACAACTTATACACATACAATATATACTATACCATACATCAACAACAACTGATACACATACAATATATACTATACCATACATCAACAACAACTTAAACACATACAATATATACTATACCATACATCAACAACAACTGAGAAACATTCAATATATACTGTACCCTACATCAACAACAACTTATACACATACAATATATACTACACCATACATCAACAAAAACTGATACACATACAATACATACTATACTATACATCAACAACAACTGATACACATACAATATATACTACACCATACATCAACAACAACTTATACACATAAAATATATACTATACCATACATCAACAACAATTGATACACATACAATATATACTATACCATACATCAACAACAACTGATATACATACAATATATACTATACCATACATCAACAACAACTGATACACATACAATATATACTACACCATACATCAACAACAACTTATACACATAAAATATATACTATACCATACATCAACAACAACTGATACACATACAATATATACTATACCCTACATCAACAACAACTGATACACATACAATATATACTATATCCTACATCAACAACAACTGATACACATACAATATGTACACTACACCATACATCAACAACAACTTATACACATACAATATACACTATACCCTACATCAACAACAACTGATACACATACAATATACACTATACCATACATCAACAACAACTGATACACATACAATATATTCTACACAATACATCAACAATAACTTATACACATACAATATATACTACACAATACATCAACAACAAATGATACACATACAATATATACTATACCATACACCAACAACAACTGATACACATACAATATATACTATACCATACATCAACAACAACTTATACACATACAATATATACTATACCCTACACCAACAACAACTGATAGATATGCGATATATACTACACCATACATCAACAACAACTGATACACATACAATATATACTTTACCCTACATCAACAACAACTGATACACATACAATATATACTATACCATACATCAACAACAACTGATACACATACAATATATACTATACCATACATCAACAACAACTGATACACATACAATATATACTATACCATACATCAACAACAACTTATACACATACAATATATACTATACCATACATCAACAACAACTGGGAAACATACAATATATACTGTACCCTACATTAACAACAACTGATACACATACAATATATACTAAATCATACATCAACAAAAACTTGTACACATACAATATATACTATACCATATATCAACAACAACTGATACACATACAATACATACTATACCATACATCAACAACAACTGATACACATACAATATATACTACACCATACATCAACAACAACTTATACACATAAAATATATACTATACCATACATCAACAATAACTGATACACATACAATATATACTATATCATACATCAACAACAACTGATACACATACAATATATACACTATACCATACATCAACAACAACTGATACACATACAATATATACTACACCATATATCAACAACAACTTATACACATAAAATATATACTATACCATACATCAACAACAACTGATACACATACAATATATACTATACCATACATCAACAACAACTCATACACATACAATATATACTATACCATACATCAACAACAACTGATACACATACAATATATATTACACCATACATCAACAACAACTGATACACATACAATATATACTACACCATACATCAACAACAACTAAAACACATACAATATATACTATACCATACATCAACAACAACTGAGAAACATTCAATATATTCTGTACCCTACATCAACAACAACTTATACACATACAATATATACTACACCATACATCAACAAAAACTGATACACATACAATACATACTATACTATACATCAACAACAACTGATACACATACAATATATACTACACCATACATCAACAACAACTTATACACATAAAATATATACTATACCATACATCAACAACAATTGATACACATACAATATATACTATACCATACATCAACAACAACTGATATACATACAATATATACTATACCATACATCAACAACAACTGATACACATACAATATATACTACACCATACATCAACAACAACTTATACACATAAAATATATACTATACCATACATCAACAACAACTGATACACATACAATATATACTATACCCTACATCAACAACAACTGATACACATACAATATATTCTACACAATACATCAACAACAACTTATACACATACAATATATACTATACCATACATCAACAACAACTGGGAAACATACAATATATACTGTACCCTACATTAACAACAACTGATACACATACAATATATACTAAATCATACATCAACAAAAACTTGTACACATACAATATATACTATACCATATATCAACAACAACTGATACACATACAATACATACTATACCATACATCAACAACAACTGATACACATACAATATATACTACACCATACATCAACAACAACTTATACACATAAAATATATACTATACCATACATCAACAATAACTGATACACATACAATATATACTATATCATACATCAACAACAACTGATACACATACAATATATACACTATACCATACATCAACAACAACTGATACACATACAATATATACTACACCATATATCAACAACAACTTATACACATAAAATATATACTATACCATACATCAACAACAACTGATACACATACAATATATACTATACCATACATCAACAACAACTCATACACATACAATATATACTATACCATACATCAACAACAACTGATACACATACAATATATATTACACCATACATCAACAACAACTGATACACATACAATATATACTACACCATACATCAACAACAACTTATACACATACAATATATACTCTACCATACATCAACAACAACTGATACACATACAATATATACTATACCATACATCAACAACAACTTAAACACATACAATATATACTATACCATACATCAACAACAACTGAGAAACATTCAATATATACTGTACCCTACATCAACAACAACTTATACACATACAATATATACTACACCATACATCAACAAAAACTTGTACACATACAATATATACTATACCATATATCAACAACAACTGATACATATACAATACATACTATACTATACATCAACAACAACTGATACACATACAATATATACTACACCATACATCAACAACAACTTATACACATACAATATATACTATACCATACATCAACAACAACTGATACACATACAATATATACTATACCATACATCAACAACAACTCATACACATACAATATATACTATACCATACATCAACAACAACTCATACACATACAATATATACTACACCATACATCAACAACAACTGATACACATACAATATATTCTACACCATACATCAACAACAACTTATACACATACAATATATACTAAACCATACATCAACAACAACTGATACACATACAATATATACTTTACCATACACCAACAACAACTGATACACATACAATATATACTATACCATACATCAACAAAAACTTGTACACATACAATATATTCTATACCATATATCAACAACAACTGATACACATACAATACATACTATACTATACATCAACAACAACTGATACACATACAATATATACTATACCATACATCAACAACAACTTATACACATAAAATATATACTGTACCATACATCAACAACAATTGATACACATACAATATATATTATACCATACATCAACAACAACTGATATACATACAATATATACTATACCATACATCAACAACAACTGATACACATACAATAAATACTACACCATACATCAACAACAACTTATACACATAAAATATATACTATACCATACATCAACAACAACTGATACACATACAATATATACTATACCCTACATCAACAACAACTGATACACATACAATATATACTATACCCTACATCAACAACAACTGATACACATACAATATATACACTTCACCATACATCAACAACAACTTATACACATACAATATACACTATACCCTACATCAACAACAACTGATACACATACTATATACACTATACCATACATCAACAACAACTGATACACATACAATATATTCTACACAATACATCAACAATAACTTATACACATACAATATATACTACACCATACATCAACAACAAATGATACACATACAATATATACTATACCATACACCAACAACAACTGATACACATACAATATATACTATACCATACATCAACAACAACTTATACACATACAATATATACTATACCCTACACCAACAACAACTGATACATATGCAATATATACTACACCATACATCAACAACAACTGATACACATACAATATATACTTTACCCTACATCAACAACAACTGATACACATACAATATATACTATACCATACACCAACAACAACTGATACACATACAATATATACTATACCATACATCAACAACAACTGATACACATACAATATATACTATACCCTACACCAACAACAACTGATACACATACAATATATGCTATACCCTACATCAACAACAACTGATACACATACAATATATACTATACCATACTTCAACAACAACTAATACACATACAATATATACTATACCATACACCAACAACAACTGAGACACATACAATATATACTACACCATACATCAACAACAACTTATACACATACAATATATACTATACCATTCATCAACAACAACTTATTCACATACAATATATACTATACCATACACCAACAACAACTTATACACATACAATATATACTATACCATACACCAACAACAATTTATACACATACAATATATACTATACCATACACCAACAACAACTGATACACATAGAATATACACTATACCCTACACCAACAACAACTGATACACATACACGTATATACTATACCATACATCAGCAACAACTTAAAGACATACAATATATACTATACCATACATAATTAACAACTGATACACATACAATATACACTATACTCTACACCAACAACAACTGATACACATACACATATATACTATACCATACATCAACAACAACTTATACACATACAATATACATTATACCATACACCAACAACAACTGATACACATACAATATATACACTATACCATACTTCAACAACAACTTATACACATACAATATATACTATATCATACATCAACAACAACTGATACACATACAATATATACTATACCCTACACCAACAACAACTGATACACATACAATTGATACCACATCATACATCAATAACAACTGATACACATACAATATATACTATACCATACATCAACAACAACTGATACACATACAATATATACACTATACTTTACATCAACAACAACTTATACACATACAATATATACTATATCCTACACCAACAACAACTGATACACATACAATTTATACCACACCATACATCAATAACAACTGATACACATACAATATATACTATACCATACATCAACAAAAACTGATACACATACAATATATACTATACCATACATCAACAACAACTGATACAAATACAATGTATACACTATACCATACATCAACAACAACTTATACACATAAAATATAAACTATACCATACATCAACAACAACTGATACACATACAATAAATACTATACCATACATCAAAAACAACTGATACACATACAATATATACACTATACCATACATCAACAACAATTTATACACATACAATATATACTATACCATACATCAACAACAACAGATACACAAACACTATATACACTAAACCATACATCAACAACAACTGAAACACATAAAATATATACACTATACCATACATCAACAACAACTGATACACATACAATATATACCACACCATACATCAACAACAACTTATACACATACAATATATACTATACCATACATCAACAACAACTGATACACATACAATATATACACTATACCATACATCAACAACAACTTATACACATACAATATATACTATACAATACATCAACAACAACTGGTACACATACACTTTATACACTAAACCATACATCAACAACAACTTATACACATACAATATATACACCCTACCATACATCAACAACAACTGATACACATACACTATATTTACTATACCATACATCAACAACAACTGATACACATACACTATATACACTTAACCATACACCAACAACAACTTATACACATACAATATATACACTATACCATACATCAACAACAACTGATACACATACAATATACACTATACCATACATCAGCAACAACTGATACACATACAATATATACACAATACCATACATCAACAACAACTTATACACATACAATATATACTATTCCATACATCAACAACAACTGATACACATACACTATATACACTAAACAATACATCAACAACAACTTATACACATACAATATATACCACACCATACATCAACAACAACTTATACACATACAATATACACTATAAAATACATCAACAACAACTGATACACATACAATATATACACTATACCATACATCAACAACAACTTATACACATACAATATATACTATACCATACACCAACAACAACTTATACACATACAATATATACTATACCATACATCAACAACAACTGATACACATACAATATATACTGTACCATACATCAACAACAACTGATACACATACAATATACACTATATCATACATCAACAACAACTGATACACATACACTATATACTTTACCATACATCAACAACAACTGATACACATACACTATATACACTAAACCATACATCAACAACAACTTATACACATACAATATATACACTATACCATACATCAACAACAACTGATACACGAACACTATATATACTAAACCATACATCAACAACAACTGATACACTATATACACTAAACCATACATCAACAACAACTTATACACATACAATATATACTATACCATACATCAACAACAACTGATACACATACACTATATACACTAAACCATACATCAACAACAGTTTATACACATACAATATATACTATACCATATATCAACAACAACTGATACACATACAATATATACTACACCATACATCAACAACAACTGATACACATACAATATATACTATACCATACATCAACAACAACTTATAAACATACAATATATACTATACCATACACCAACAACAACTGATACACATACAATATATACTACACCATACATCAACAACAACTTATACACATACAATATATACTATACCATTCATTAACAACAACTTATTCACATACAATATATACTATACCATACACCAACAACAACTTATACACATACAATATATACTATACCATACACCAACAACAACTTATACACATACAATATATACTATACCATACAACAACAACAACTAATACACATACAATATACACTATACCCTACACCAACAACAACTGATACACATACATATAAACACTATACCATATATCAACAACAATTTATACACATACAATATACACTATACGATACACCAACAACAACTAATACACATACAATATATACTATACCATATATCAACAACAACTGATACACATACAATATATACTATACCATACATCAACAACAACTGATACACATACAATATATACTATACCATACATCAACAACAACTTATAAACATACAATATATACTATACCATACACCAACAACAACTGATACACATACAATATATACACTATACCATACATCAATAACAACTTATACACATACAATATATACTATACCATACATTAACAACAATTGATACACATACAATATATACACTATACTTTACATCAACAACAACTTATACACATACAATATATACTTTACCCTACACCAACAACAACTGATACACATACAATATATACCACACCATACATCAATAACAACTGATACACATATAATATATACTATACCATACATCAACAACAACTGATACACATACAATATATACTATACCATACATCAACAACAACTGATACACATACAATATATACACTATACCATACATCAACAACAACTGATACACATACAATATATACTATACCCTACATCAACAACAACTGATACACATACAATATATACTATACCTTACATCAACAACAAATGATACACATACAATATATACTATACCATACATCAACAACAACTGATACACACACAATATATACTATACCATACATCAACAACAACTGATACACACACAATATATACTATACCCTACATCAACAACAACTGATACACATACAATATATACTATACCCTACATCAACAACAACTGATACACATACAATATATAATATACCCTACATCAACAACAACTGATACACATACAATATATACTATACCATACCTCAACAACAACTGATACACATACAATATATACTATACCCTACATCAACAACAACTGATACACATACAATATATACTATACCCTACACCAACAACAACTTATACACATACAATATATACTATACCATACACCAACAACAACTGATGCACAAACACTATATACACTAAACCATACATCAACAACAACTGATACACATACAATATATACACTAAACCATACATCAACAACAACTTATACACATACAATATATACACTATACCATACATCAACAACAACTGATACACATACACTATATATACTATACCATACATCAACAACAACTGATACACATACACTATATACACTAAATCATACATCAACAACAACTTATACACATACAATATATACACTATACCATACATCAACAACAACTGATACACATACACTATATATACTATACTATACATCAACAACAACTGATACACATACACTATATACACTAAATCATACATCAACAACAACTTATACACATACAATATATACACTCTACCATACATCAACAACAACTGATACACATACAATATATACTATACCATACATCAACAACAATTTATACACATACAATATAAACTATACCATACATCAACAACAACTGATACATTTACAATATATACACTATACCATACATCAACAACAACTGATACACATACAATATATACTATATCATACATCAACAACAACTGATACACATACACTATATACACTAAACCATACATCAACAACAACTTATACACATACAATATATACTATACCCTACATCAACAACAACTGATACACATACAATATATACTATACCATACATCAACAACAACTGATACACACACAATATATACTATACCATACATCAACAACAACTGATACACATACAATATATACACTATACCATACATCAACAACAACTTATACACATACAATATATACTATATCATACATCAACAACAACTGATACACAAACACTATATACACTAAACCATACATCAACAACAACTGATACACATACAATATATACAATATACCATACATCAACAACAACTGATACACATACAATATATACCACACCATACATCAACAACAACTTATACACATACAATATATACTATACCATACATCAACAACAACTGATACACATACAATATATACACTATACCATACATCAACAACAACTTATACACATACAATATATTCTATACCGTACATCAACAACAACTGATACACATACACTATATACACTAAACCATACATCAACAACAACTTATACACATACAATATATACACTATACCATACATCAACAACAACTGATACACATACACTATATATACTATACCAGACATCAACAAAAACTGATACACATACACTATATACACTAAATCATACATCAACAACAACTTATACACATACAATATATACACTATACCATACATCAACAACAACTGATACACATACACTATATACACTAAACCATACATCAACAACAACTTATACACATACAATATATACCACACCATACATCAACAACAACTTATACACATACAATATACACTATACCATACATCAACAACAACTGATACACATACAATATATACACTATACCATACATCAACAACACTTATACACATATAATATATACTATACCATACACCAACAACAACTTATACACATACAATATATACTATACCATACATCAATAACAACTGATACACATACACTATATACACTAAACCATACATCAACAACAACTTATACACTTACAATATATACCACACCATACATCAACAACAACTGATAGATTTACAATATATACACTATAGCATACATCAACAACAACTTATACACATACAATATATACTATACCATACATCAACAACAACTTATACACATACAATATATACTATATCATACATCAACAACAACTGATACACATACACTATATACACTAAACCATACATCAACAACAACTTATACACATACAATATATACCACACCATACATCAACAACAACTTATACACATACAATATACACTATACCATACATCAACAACAACTGATACACATACAATATATACACTATACCATACATCAACAACACTTATACACATACAATATATACTATACCATACACCAACAACAACTTATACACATACAATATATACTATACCATACATCAACAACAACTGATACACATACACTATATACACTAAACCATACATCAACAACAACTTATACACATACAATATATACCACACCATACATTAACAACAACAGATACACATACAATATACACTATACCATACATCAACAACAACTGATACACATACAATATATACACTATACCATACATCAACAACAACTTATACACATACAATATATACTATACCATACACCAACAACAACTTATACACATACAATATATACTATACCATACATCAACAACAACTGATACACATACAATATATACTAAACCATACATCAACAACAACTGATACACATACAATATATACCACACCATACATCAACAACAACTTATACACATACAATATTTACTATACCATACATCAACAACAACTGATACACATACAATATATACACTATACCATACATCAACAACAACTTATACACATACAATATATACTATACCATACACCAACAACAACTTATACACATACAATATATACTATACCATACATCAACAAGAACTGATACACATACAATATACACTATACCATACATCAATAACAACTGATACACATACAATATATACTTTACCATTGCTGATATATATAAGTAAGAGAGTTGGACGATTTTACTGCCTATTTGTAGATTTTTCAAAGGCGTTCGATACAATTATTCACACGGAACTATTTAATAGTCTTATAAGAAAAGGCGTTGGTGGAAAGTATTTGGCCATACTTATTGCTATGTATGATAATTTGTCTTCTTGCGTGCGATGATTATACTAATATCTTCAAATGTAATATTGGTTGGCACAAAGGCTGTAAATTGAGCACGATTTTATTCAATCTTTTTATTAATGATCTTGTTGAAGAGTTAAAACAAACATGTTCAAATGGTATACATATTTCAGAAGAAGTGGATGATATATTTGCAATACTATACGCCGATGACCTGACAAATTGAAGTGACACTGTTAGACAATTGCAATCATAAATCAATGTTATTTCTTACTTTTGCAATAGAACCGGTATGAGGATAAAACTTAGAAATGAAGGATTTCTTAGAGGAAATGAACGTTGGGTATTTGAAGGGAAAAGGATAGAAACAGTGTTACTGTATAAATATATGGGAATATTAGTTACTCCGAAACTAATATGGACTAAAGCCGAAGAAATGCTTGCAATTCAAAGTAAAAAATCTATGATATCAATATATAAACTTTAAAGAAATGTTGGATTTTTTTACCATTTTGAATTGTTTTAATTGTTTGATGCTATTGGTTGTGTCGATATTAACATATAGATCTGAACTTTTGGGATATGAATATGCAACTCAAATTGAAATTATACAAAACCAGTTTTGTGCAAGATATTTAAAATTATATAAGACTTGTTTCCATGCCATTTCGCTCGGCGCATGTGGTAGATTTCCGTTATATATTACATATTATTGTAAATGTGTAAAATATTGGTTGCGTCTTGTCCATATTGATAATCGTAAATATCCCAAACAATGCTATATTATGCTTCAAAATTTGGATGATGCAGGACGGGTCACATTGGCAACACATGTTAAATCATTACTTTTCAGATACGGATTTGGATATGTCTAGATATCGGAAAATGTAGGCAATGAACAAGCCTTATATTCAGTTTTAAACAGCGTCTATTGGACTGTTCCTTACAAAACTGGCATGCTGATTTATATCAAACGAGCAAAGCTAGACATTATAAGTATTTTAAAACTAACCTAGATGTAAAAAGGTGTCTCACTTTGAAAATTCCAATTAAATTGAAAATAGCATTCTCTAAACTGCGATGTTCAGCTCATTCACTTTTAGTTGAAACCGGAAGACACACCAATATTCAATACGAACAAAGAATATACTTTTTATGTAACTCTGGAGAAATAGAGGACGAATTTCATGTAATAATGAAATGTGCGTATTATGATGATTTGAGAAATCAGTATCTATCATATTTTTGATGGTAATCATAATGGATTAAATTTATTCTTTAAATTAATGAGAACACAAAACGATAATTTGTTGATAAAACTCTCAAAATGTGTTCTAGAAATGTTCAATAAACGGAAATACTTTATTCAAATCCAAACTGACATAAACTAAAATATGATTATGCCACACCGTTATAAGATTCAATTAACACTTGTAAATACTGATATAACATTTTAGACGCTCTATGTTTGATAATTCATATGTGTTTTCTCTTTTTATTCCTGATATTGTCTTTATGCTTTTGACATATTGTTGTACTATTATATTTGTGTTTATTTGTATTATGGGCCGGTGGCCTAAATTACTTTAATAAACTTTTGTCATTGTCATCGTAAAAAAATACATGTAGTCACAGTGATAAATTTTGAGATATTGTTTATTGTTCTGCAATGTTCGTGCCGAAGAAAATAAAGATATTATTTATTATTATTATTATTATTATTATCAGTGACTAAATAACACTGTGGATAGGTCACTGTTATTATTATGCCCTCGCAAATAGTACAACGTAATATTTGCATTTTAATTGGCAGGCAAGCACGGATATTTTGTCAATGCGCGTGCGCGCGCGCGCGCGCGTGTGTGTGTTTTCGAGTGGATGAGCGAATATCGTGCTTTTAGAGATGGAATATACAATTCTAAAGGGATTGTAATGCATATTATGGCATTTAAGAGCTATGCACCAGCTTTTTTGATACAAGATTAACTAGTGTCTTAATTACATCATTTTCTGGATTATTGCTGTCTATCTAGCTGTCCAGAACGCTACCGTCACCCCTTCCTCGCCTGTACCCGCTATAGTGTCATATTAGTAACTTCTCCCTATAATAAACACACAACAAATTAACGGTAATATTAAACTCGGTTACCGAAGGCATTAGTATGCAGGTTGCAAACCCATCAAGGGCGAACTGGTACTGAGATGAAATCATTTATGGTCGAACTCGATTGAAGACGAAACGTGTCGCTTTGATGTCAACAAAACAGAAACATTAATTAGATCTGTACTAGAGAGAAACTTAATTTTAAATGTAAAAAAAAATATATGCGCATGTTTTTATGTGTTCTCGACGTTTAAAAGATAAATTGTAAGTATTTTTTAAATTATTTTTGTAGACAAAACACGTATTACAAGTAGAAATTTGTGAAATCTTCTCGCTAGACTTGCGCTGAAATGTCTTCTCCGGTTAATTTATGCAGTTTACGTACCGGTCAATACATCAAATCCAAGACAGATATGTGCGACTATTTTTTTTAAAAATGAAAGATAGGTAAATGAAAATAATTTGCTTACAGCCTTTTATTATTACATTACGAGATAATGAAACTAATTCTTTGCACAAAAATACAAATTATTTGATGGAGAAGAACAAAATGGCGGAGCAGGGAATCAGAAGTACTGGTACCCGTTCACGGTCGCCAAATATAAACATTACGGCATACATTACATCCTTAAAAGTTACCTCCAACCATTATCTGTGAAGACGATGGCTGCTTGTCTGATTATGTCTGGTACCAACATTGAACTTGAACTATCAAATTGTGATATTTTAATTTTGCAGAAAGTCTTTAAAAATGCATTTAAATTTCAGTTTAACAAACCGATATATCGCCATGTTTAAACATTTCATGATTTGCACATGTTTAATAATTATATATAATTTTGAGGATTCTTTATGTCTGAGTGGTCTAAGGGGCTGTCGTTTAATGACCTAACACTAACCTTCTACCCTGAGGTCTTAGGTTCAAGCCTTGATAAAAAAACCTTTGTGTGAGAAAGTTTGCCAGTTACTTGCAGAAGGATTGTGGATTCATTCTGAGACCCGTCTTATTTATTTTTGGTAAAATAATGTTTAAAGTCATTTTTAACGCATGAAATGTAATACATATTCTTTCCATTTTTCATGGAAGAGGAAGACACCAAAATAAATCACTGTTTCAACATCTCTTACCTCTCACTGCAAAGGTTGTAGGTTCGAGTCGCGCTCACTCCAAAAGCTTTATGTAAAAAAAAAAAATGCCAGTTACTTGTGGAAAGATGATGGCTCTACTGAGATTTAAAAACTGGATAAGCCATATATAACCTGAAATGTGCTGAAAATAGCATTAATCCCCATTAAAAAATAGCATACATACAGAAGTAAAATTATACTTGGACAAATTGGTGGGGCAGTTGTACATCCACATCAGAAATAAATGAGCATAGAAGTTAAACTAAGAAGTAAAAAGAAATACAATGTATGTGTGTTAACAACTCTATAAAAAGTACTATAGAACAAAGCGTGATATTTCATGCCCCATTTTGTAAATCCCATCAATATGGTTCCAGAAGCAAGGTCAAATTGCCATGTGGCCGCAATATGATAGTTAAAGGAAGTATATTAGAAAAAAATGCAATATATGTCTTAAAAAAATATAATCATTTTAAAATGTATAAAAATTATCTCATTATTATAAATAAATAAAATCCAAATGGTTTTGTTTATCAAATCCACCGAAACTTGGCAAAATCAATGTTTCAATTGAAGTGATATACTTGAAACAAAATCCCCATTCTATAAATAGTCATTGCTTATGTACTGCTTGACAACCATCGTATTTTCACTTTTACGGGAAATCATTTTTAAATTGATTTCTTTTTAGCAATACACGGTCAGTGAGAATATAAGAAAAAAGTTTTTTAGTCAATGAAAATTTTGAAAATTCCCTTTTAGATACCCATGATCGGAGAGTCAAGGGTTCGATCCTCCACCATGTCTATGTGTGGTGTCCTTGAGCAAGACACTTTTCCGCATATGCTTAGTACTGGTTCTAACCAGGAAGTCTTTGAGTGTAATTTGCCTAAGTTGTAAGAACTTGTTTCACAATTGAAGTAAAATAAATAAGTTTAATCTAAGATATTGTAAGTAGTTTAACACCATATTAAACACATGACAGGTTATTATGGCATGTCAAGTTTTATTGGAGAAAGACTTCAGACGTATAACCCTGTCCTTCTGAAACTTTTGTGTGTGCTTTTTAATGAGGTTTAATGCCACTTGCAACATATAACAGGTTATATATGTCACTTCAGCTTTACTGGTGGAGAAAAAAACTCAGAATGAATCTTCAATTGACCCATTGTCCTTCTGCAAGTACAATGTAACTGGCAAACCTTCTCAAACACAGTTATTGAACAAAGTTGGGCTTGAACCCACAACCTCAGCGATGAGAGCTGAGTGGTTATTAGACAACAGAAGGATAATTAGATTTGTAAAATGTTTGATTAATCTGTTTTTTTTGTCAATTCATTCAAAATATTTGTGTGTGTTTTTGCCATTTCTATAAAAAAAACTCCCATATCTTTCTCATGCTTATTAAAGCATGCATTATTATCAACCTGCTATGATTTTCGACAAACAGGGTTTCCACTGGCCCCATTTTTTTTTTGGCCACCATAAAACGAAAAAAAGAAAGTATGCGTGGGGGAGGGTTCGGGAGGGGGGTCACCCCCCTCTCGTCCGCCATTTTTTGTTTAGCTGTATTGATATACACTATTTTAAGCATATCTAGCACTTTTATGGTGTGTTATGTCTTTGACTGAATCATAAGATGCTTAAGGGCTTCAACACAACAGTCAGAAAGTCAGAGACATACAAAAACTTGAAATTTGAGATACTTTTCAACAGCCCTTGCGCTCTCGCACCCTTGTCTTCACTCAATACACTTACCAATGGACTGTAGTTATCAACAAATTATGTTATTGTTGCAGATCAGATTGGTGCTTTAGTGCTTACAATTTGATATTATGCAGTGCTCCAAGAAAAAGAAAATTTGGGACTAGCCCAGGGCAAGTAGGTTGAAAAAATCTACTTGCCCTGGCTGCTGAAAAATAACTTGCCCTGATCAGCGGTTCACATGCCCAGATTTTTATTACCAATACACCTTGCGGTATTATATGAAATTTGTTAACATAGACTTAAATGTGTTATTATATGTAGGGTTAGCTCCCCTTAACATTATGCATGTCTAAATCACAAGTTTTAGAGTTTGAATAAGACCGGGAGAAGTGAGAGAATTGCAAGAGAACTGACTATGTATCTATCAGTATGCCCAACTTATTATGTTGTATTTAATCTTTGTTCTTTATTGACTATCATTTCTGTTCTGTCGATTCAGTATATTTAAAACATTGTTTTAACTATCTTTCTCTTCTTTTCTTATTATTGCTGTCATAACATACAATAATGGCAAAGTCAAGCCTACAAAGCTATTCAATCTATCCAAGAGAACTTGGCAATATGATAAATAAATGCAGTCTATGACAGTCTTCAAATATCTAGAAAGTGCAACTAGTCAACTATATTTCAAATATTAAAAAAAACCCACAAAATTGATCTTAATTGTTGTTTTCAATACTATATTTAAATCATGCCAAAGAAAATTATACGCTTAAACTACACAACCAAAAAACATAAGTTTATTACTATAATACCCCACCCACATTTGTCTTTACCGTAAACTCAATTTAAATATCAACTTTCACGTTTTCACAGAATTTTTTTTATATACATACAGTTCCAATAATTGTAAATCTACGAAATATTTATAAAATTACCAAAACCTAACGCTGACATTTTACATAACGCGATCAATCGCATATTATCTGCAAAAACCTAATCAGCTTTTAGAAATCGTTACCATTTTGGCAAAGGGAGATAATTTTATACTCTTCATACTGGAGAATTTGAGAGACACCGCGAATTACGTCATCGTCTATTTTTTGTCTTTGCTCGGGTAGGTGGTAAGAAACGTGTACCATGGTCGTAGATATCCGACCAATCAGAGCGGTTATTAAAAATAGGTTAATTTATATTCAAAGCTATCCGCCAATCACATTAGAGGAATAAAAATAGATAAATGAATATGCATGAGAGGTTTTCCAAAGTCGCATTATCGGGCATGTAGTATGATAAACACTGCGGGGGTCAATTGTTTATACTGATTAGTTACGGTCTTAAAAAAGTGCTACCTCAATGTTTTTTTACCTGCATAATTAGTTTTGATTGACATATTAATAATAGCATCAAAGGTGCAATTTCATTTATTCGTTACAAACTGTAAACAATCATCATCACGTGTCGGTGTTTCAATCAACCATTAAAGATCTAAGTACAACCGATGTTTATTGTTTTACGAGGAGGTGATAAAGATAAAAGGTGCCGCATTTTACCTCCCCTAGTCATGCTTCTACATTGGCATGTCACACGTGGGTTGTGTACTGTGTACAAGCTGTGTTTTCGGCTGTGTGATATTGATGTTTAGGCCAGATCGAGGTGTTTTGGAAAGGGAAATTTCGTGTATATAAAAAATTCTTCTTACGGCAAATTATTTTTTCGCCATTATTTTTATTTTTTCGCCATTTGCGAATTTGGCGAATGACAGCGGAAACCCTGGATGTTGTCCTGCTTTCTACTATGTTATTCCTACTATCTACTTTGCTGGACCTGATAAGGTCATTCAGTTACGCGTCTGGCTATCAATCCAGGGGTAGTGAGTTTGAATCCCCGCCCGGCAACAATCTCTGTGATGATTGATATAACACATTGTGTCTCATTATTATTAGTCTCTCATCGCTGATTCAAGTGGGGAAGTTATCAGTTACTTATGGAAATGGGGTGTGCTCAAGTACTGGTTAACCTTTCAGTATCCCAGAAGACAGTGGTTAGGCTAACTGATCATCTGTTAGCCCTCGATGACATAGAAATTACGCTTAATATTTAATCAATCAATCAAACATACTTTCTCAACCGATAAAATCGCTAAGATTTTTCAAAATCAAACATTCCATTTTACATAGAATGTCATGATTGTCAGTTGATGTTGACCTACTAGCATAGAAACCTGGTAAAACATGGTAAAACATGGTAAATGCACAACTTCATGTATCATTTATCCATTCTCATACATGTCTGATCTCATATTTGACATTTAGAGGAAAGCTGTAGAGATTTCATTAATCCAGTTATCAGCATAATGTGATGGAGAATTGGTCTTGTACATCAAATGTGACAGTACTTGCTATAAAAACACACACTTGCTTTTTTCATTCTCCCAGCTGTGTGCTGAAGATATGTCAAATTGATGAAAGGAACTCTAAACAGGTGCAGTACTTATTGATCATGCAGCAGCTGCTGTATTAGTCTCAATCAAAGATGACACCTGCATTTCACACCATTGATGTAACAATAATTATCTATATAACAATAAATACCTCTTCATTATACTAAGGTATGTTCATTTGTATTTGTAAAATGAAAATAAACTTACTGATAATTTTACAATAACATAATGTTCATGTTTATGAAAATGTACCAGCGACTGTATAATGTTTGTATGTACAAAACATGTACCTGGGACTGTATTATGTTTTCATGTACAACACAATTTATATGGTATAAACAATAGAATGTTTATATGTATAAAAATGTACCGGATACAATATAATGTTCTTATGTATAAACTATGTATTAAATATGTACCGGATACAGTACAATGTTTATATGCACAAAAAATGTACTAGGTACAATATAATGTTAATATGCACAAAAAAGGTACAATATAATGTTTATATGCACAAAAAATGTACTAGGTACAATATAATGTTAATATGCACAAAAAATGTACCTGGTACAATATAATGTTTATATGCACAAAAAATGTACCTGGTACGATTTAATGTTTATATGCACAAAAAATGTACCTAGTACAATATAATGTTTATATGCACAAAAAATGTACCTGGTACGATACAATGTTTATATGCACAAAAAATGTACCTAGTACAATATAATGTTTATATGCACAAAAAATGTACTAGGTACAATATAATGTTTATATGCACAAAAAATGTACCTGGTAAGATACAATGTTTATATGCACAAAAAATGTACCTAGTACAATATAATGTTTATATGCACAAAAAATGTACCTAGTACAATGCAATGTTTATTTGCACAAAAAATGTACCTAGTACAATATAATGTTCATATATACAAAATGTATCAGGCATAGAAATGTAACTGATACAAGTTATACTGTTTATTGTATAAAATGTTCCTGGTACGATATTTGTTTGAAGGCTATATGTGTTTTTAGACCATAATTGTTTGTTTATCATTATAATGTACCACCTACATTTTTCTACAAGGTACCTTTTTTATACATACAAATATTATAAAATGGCCGGTCCCTGATACATTTTTATACATATTTGAAACATAATAATGAAATAAATTGGAGCCACTAAGAGTTTTGAATTCCAAATAATGACAGTATATGAATCCCACCAAGGGTTTTGGAAACCAAATATTGAAAGTATATGAAGGTCTCACTACACAGTTGAATTTTGTTCTTTGTTCTATATAAAATAAGGTCTAGGATTTCCATGATAAAAAAAGAATTCAATAAATTTAATTGCTAGATTATCATCAAAATTTTTCTTAAAAACGGGGAGGGTGGGAGGATTTTATTTTTTATTCATAACATTTTTGATGTTTTTTTAATACTTTTTTTTCTAATTATTTTTTTATGAAAATAAAAAGGGTCGGAATGGCATGAAAATTAGGGGGTGGGCGGGGATGATAATCTAGCAATTTATTTATTATAGCCATAATAATTTCATGTATATGTAATTATTGCAATTTCTTATCTTAGATTGGAGGGTGAAGTCACTATGATCTAACACTTGTGAGAAGTTGCAAGATTCCCACATAAAATATCATGAGTTCCAATAACCATGGCGCGAGGCCAAACATCCAGCCTGCCCTACACCCGAAGCCTGTGGCCATCAGTCCTTTACGGCAGCCGCTCCAGCGTGTAATTGGACAGCCAATGGTTCCACGCCTTCAACCCCGGGGAAATGTTGTACAGTCGGCTGGACAAAGTGAGATTTGAATTCTTGTTATAATTGTACTTGTACAAACATGTAAATCTGTTTGAAACATATAAATCTGTCTTTAAACATGTAAATCTGTCTACAAACATGTAATCTGTCTACAAACATGTAAATCTGTCTACAAACATATGAATCTGTCTACTAACATGTAATCTGTCTACAAACATGTAAATCTGTCTACAAACATGTCAGTCTGTCTATAAACATGTAAATATGTCTACAACAATGTAGATCTATCTACAAACATGTAAATCTGTCTACAAACATGTAAGTCTGTCTAAAAATCTGTCTACAAACATGTATATCTGTCTACAAACATGTAGATCTATCTACTAACATGTAAATCTGTCTACAAACATGTAGATCTGTCTGTGTCATTTATTTAAGAGAAAACAGAACAGAGTAATCAAATCAGCAATCGATTTTGGTTGCCACCCTGCAATTTTCCATAGGCAAGCTTATGATGTCTAAGTAAGCCTACATTGTATCTACTTGGACAAACAGTGCCGCATGTTCAGTGGGCGGAGTGATAGTTGCTCTTCCATCAGGTCCATTGTACTGGCGGATCCATTGGGGGTTCTGGTCCTACCTTAAGTACCAATCTTATTTTAGAATCGCATCACTATCAGCAAAATTGGGAGAAATAGATACTTGTATCACCTATTATTTGTTGATTGACCATTGATAAAACTCTGAACTATTTGAATACTAATGATACTCTGATGTATAGATCTTCTGATTGACCTGTTGCAGGGTGTCAATCAAACAAGTCGATAATCCAATCAGCGATTGATATTGGTTGCTATGTTGCCATTTTCCTTAGACAAGCTGATGGTCACTTAGTAAACACTTCATGGTAAACATTGGACAAATATGCTATGTTGCCAGTGGGTGGAGCAGTAGTCAGTCTCATGTCCGGTCATTATATTGATTTGCTATGTTGTTAATAAAAATATTTTAAATATATAATAAAAATGCAGTAAAAATCAATGTATTTTCTTGTTTAAGTTACTTATAGGTTTGATTGAAATATTTTATTGAAATTTTAATAATTTTTTCTTTTTTTTTTTGAATGGGGGTTTAACGCCATTTTCAACCCATTTCAGGTTATATATGGCATATCCAGTTTTATTGGTGGAGGAAGACCTCAGACTGAGTAGAACCACCGTCCTTCTGCAAGTAACTGAAAACTATCTCACATAAATAAAGTTTTTGGAGTTTTTGATTGAAATATTTTATTAAATTTTTAATACACATTATATTTCTGATATTCATCTCTTGCCTTGTGCTCATTGCACATACAGGTTCACTTATGGTTGGTTCAGTGTCACAGCCTCTCAATGTGTCTCAGCCACGGATGACACCCCAAGTGTTCCAGGCACATCAACCGCGGATGGCTATGTATGTGCAAGGTCAAGTTCAGCAAGCTAACATTCCAAAAATAGTCACTGGAGTTCCGGTGTACCAGAATACTGCACAGTTCCAACAAGGTCAAATTAGGATACAACAAAATGGCGCAGTGGCATCGGGCTCCATATTGAAGCCTGTTGTTTCTGGTATGCCTACCTTTCAAACCACAAACAGGGCTAACACCCAACCTCAAGTGACACTGGCTGCACAGCCAGTTGTTTCTGGTATGCCCACCTTTCAGACCACAAACCGGGTTCACACCCAACCTCAAATGACACTGGCTGCACAGCCAGTTGTTTCTGGTATGCCTACCTTTCAGAGCACAAACCGGGTTCACGCCCAACCTCAAGTGACACTGGCTGTACATCCGAGGCCGGGTCAACTGCAGGGTCAGTTTCAGACTGTGCCAACCAATCAGGTTCGTCCACATCTGATACCAACAGGACAAGCGTTACCGGCGGGACAGATGCCATACAGAGCAGGTGGCCAGATGCTTGGGTATCCTGGTATGTATTTTTGTTATTCTTGTTTGTTTGTTGAGCGTCTGACTATCGATCCAGGGGTCATGAGTTTGAATCCCCCGCCCGGCAACAGTCTCCGTGATGATTGATATACGACATTGTGTCTCATTATCATTCATCTCTCACCACTGATACAAGTGGGAAAGTTATCAGTTACTTGCGGAGACGGGGTGTGCTCGAGTACTGGTTAATCCCAGGAAACAGTGGTTAGGTTAACTGATCGTCTGTTAGCCCTCGATGGCATAAAAATGACGGTAAATATTCAATCAATCAATCATTGTTTGTTGAGCTCTTACCCAGTATTTCTCATGTGGGTAGATAGGTAGTTAATTTTTCTTTTTGCCATATTTTGATTTTGTAGTCAATTTAAACAAAAATGTTGAACATAAATATGCTTAAAATGTGAAACATAAATATTTTGCACATACTGCTTGATGACCTTCACCTCGTCATATGGACTTTTTCTTGGATGAACCTAATTCAACAATATGTAACCAATAGCTCATTTAATCAAAATGATATTACACTTGTGCAATTCTTTTTGATGTCACAGGGTGGATTTGGGGGTTGCTTATTGAGGTGTTCATGTACATACTTGGTTATTTTTGGCTAGTTTATACATATTGGTTTTGCTATATTTACTTATAGATTTTCTGGCTGTTAGATACATTTGGGTTGTGTCACATTTACATTTAGATATTCTAGCTGGTACCAGAATATACAGTTGAGTACCGGTATTGTCACATTTACATTTAGATATTCTGGCTGATACCGGTATATAAATTTGAGTACCTGTATAGTCACATTTACGTTTAGATATTCTGGCTGGTACTGGTATATACATTTGAGTACCGGTATTGTCACATTTACATTTGGATATTCTGGCTGGTACCGGTATATAAATTTCAGTACTGGTATTATCACATTTACATTTAGATATTCTGACAGGTACCGGTATATAAATTTGAGTACCAGTATTATCACATTTACATTAAGATATTCTGACTGGTACCGGTATATACATTTGAGTACTGGTATTGTCACATTTACATTTAGATATTCTGGCTGGTACCGGTATATATATTTGAGTACCGGTATTATCACATTTACATTTAGATATCTGGCAGGTACCGGTATATAAATTTGAGTAACAGTATTATCACATTTACATTAAGATATTCTGACTGGTACCGGTATATACATTTGAGTACCGGTATTGTCACATTTACATTTAGATATTCTGGCTGGTACCCGTATATACATTTGAGTACTGGTATTGTCACATTTACGTTTAGATATTTTGGCTGGTACCGGTATATAGATTTGAGTACCGGTATTGTCACATTTACGTTTAGATATTCTGGCTGGTACCGGTATATAAATTTGAGTACCGGTATTGTCACATTTACGTTTAGATATTCTGGCTGGTACTGGTATATACATTTGAGTACCGGTATTGTCACATTTACATTTGGATATTCTGGCTGGTACCGGTATATAAATTTCAGTACCGGTATTATCACATTTACATTTAGATATTCTGGCAGGTACTGGTATATAAATTTGAGTACCAGTATTATCACATTTACATTTAGATATTTGGCTGGTACCAGTATATACATTTGATTACTGGTATTGTCACATTTACATTTAGATATTCTGGCTTGTACCAGTATATAAATTTAAGTACCGGTATTATCACATTTACATTTAGATATTCTGGCAGGTACCAGTATATAGATTTGAGTACCAGTACTGTCACATTTACATTAAGATATTTTGGCTTGTTTATACATTTAGGTAACTGACAATTTGTGTTATTCTCTCATACCGAAGGAAAACATAAAACCATCACAGCTGTTCACAGTCATTGTAGTAAGATCAATGCTATTAGATAATAAGGTAATTATTTGGAAATTTATTCATATATTTTGTATGTTACCTCAGTTGACAATGCATGTTTGTTTTGTTACTAAGGTTTTCAAGTTCGAAATATGCACCCAGTTTCGAGTACAGCTGTACCCTCACAGGGTCCCCCAAGCCTTCAGATTCTAAAACCCCGACCAGAAACATTCAAAGTTGGACACTCTTCAGGAGCAGCATCTACGCTATCTCCTCAAGTAAGTTTTGTTCTTGTACAGGCTTTGATGCGTGACTATCAGGAAAAGTTTATATACAGCTATTTTGTTTAAACTTACCTTAATAAATATTACATTATTATATAACGTTTTCATTTAGCATGTGTTTTCTTTACACCAAGTTAATATTGACTGTTAATTTGCCATACAATATGTTTGATTTTACTTAGTCATGTTTTGGTGTAACATCATATGTTATGTAAAAGGGATCATATGTGTAAGGAATTACATGTAAATCATATGTATGAAGAATTATATGTAAATCATATGTATGAGGAATTATATGTAAATCATATGTATAAGGAATTATATGTATGAGGAATTGTATGTATATCATATGTATATGAAATTATATACATGTATATTGTATATAAGAAATAATATGTATATTGTATCTCTAAGGAAATATATGTACTCTCGGGTCCCATTATAATGCAGTAGCCGGGATCCACAGAATGAAACCGTGATATACGGGGAACCGGATTATAAATATCGTAAAGTGCTTTGCACTATATTATTTTTTGGCAATACTGTTTCAGTTTAAAGTACCGTAAACAAACATGCGATAATGTGTGATAAATATGACAGACCATTGTTTGTTGGCGTAAATTAGTTAAAAGCGATGTTGTTTATAACAATAAGAACTCATTTCAGTCTGAATTATCAAGGTGTAATTGATGCACAAATACATGGTCACAGTTTGGAAAAACATAACAAGCTCGCAAACACTTGGCGATTTAGTTGAGATTTTGGATCAACTCATCAATTATTATACCGTGAATTTTTAATGATTCATAATGAATCTGGTTGAAAGTATTAATTTTAAATTTGGGAGCCCTAGAAAAAACCCATTGTAACGAGTATCGCATTATATTGGACCATGTTATAACAGTACCCGTATAAGGAATAATATGTATATTGTTTTTGCATATGCATGTATGTATAAGGAATTATATGTAAGTCATATGAATATGAAATTATATGTATATCATATAAGGAATCCTGATGTTTGACGTTTTAGAAGGTGTGTTACAGTCACATGTATATAATGATAATTGACAATAAGTATTTAATGTCGTACAAGTTCAGATGTTATTTGAGACCTCTTCTTGTTTATATTTAAATTTTTTATTAAAATAACACTCTACTATGGAAAAATTAAGCGATAATTGTCATTAATAACTATGTGATAATTGTCATTAATAACTACGCAATAATTTTCGTAAATAATTACAATAATAGCAATGTACTTCATGTTTAGATAATTTGTAATCTCATAAGGTCATGGTGAAAATTACCATGTGCTCCAGTATTTATGTATAGACACTCTCCTCGAATTGATACTGACAGAATCTTGTTGATTTGGTATTACATTGATAGATATGGTAGTAAATGAAAGATGAAAATTGAGCTGACATAGTATAAATTTATACTCTCCATCTGAGACTATGTCTTTGAAAATATGTTAGTTTAGACTGTTATATTCAGAATGTTATATTTTGCAAACTGTGCCTTGCAGGTTCTGGCATCTGTGTCACAGATTCCAACGCCCAAGATTTTCACAACTATTGGCAACAGTGCGGCAGCTCCTATTTCTTCAAACATGTCCCCACAGACTGGCTCCACCCCTGTCTCCCCTATGGTGCCTCTAAGTCCAAGCATGTTTCAGGTAAGAGTAATTGTTATGGCTGTGACGTCACAGTAACATCATGACTACCATTATGGATCACTCCTATGGGTGACTGTTTTAGTTGAACTTAAGGTCATGATAAATTAATTCCTTGATTTTCATTCAAATTTTTTTTTAAAAAAAGGATTATGAGTGTGTGTGTGTGGGGGGGTGGGGGGGGGGGGGGGGGTTGGGGGGAGAGGGGAGTGAGGGGTGGTGCGAGTGTAGCAATTTTAGATATAAAATCAAAAGTGTCATTTTAGTGAATGAAATAAAAAAAACAATAAATATATTTTTTGACAATAGAATATGCCGGGGCAAGTTTAAATATGGAGGCTGACGGGGGGATGAAACTATAGGACTTATTATATAATATAGATTTTTAAGTTTTACGTTAAGTAAGCTTATCATTTAGATTGCTTATAGATTTAACTTATCATCCTTGTTGCTTATACATTAAGTTTGTCATTCAGATGGCTTATACATTAAGTTTGTCACTCAGATGGGTTATACATTAAATTTATCATTCTGATTGCTTATACATTAAGTTTATCATTCTGATTGCTTATACATTATGTTTACTGTCAGATTGCTTATACATGTATATTTAACTTATCATCCTTGTTGCTTATACATTAAGTTTGTCATTCTGATTGCTTATACATTAAGTTTATCATTCTGATTGCTTTTACATTAAGTTTATCAATCAGATTTCTTATACATTATGTTTGATGTCAGATTGCTTATATATTAAGTTTACCATTCAGATTGCTTATACGTAACGTTTACTGTTCAGATTGCTTATACATGTACATTAAGTTTATCATTTAGATTGCTTATACATTAAGTTTATCATTCAGATTGCTTATACATTAAGTTTACCATTCAGATTGCTTATACATAAGGTTTACTGTTCAGATTGATTATACATTAAGTTTATAATTCAGATTGCTTATACATTAAGTTTACCATTCAGATTGTTTATACATTAAGTTTACCATTCAGATTGCTTATACATTAAGTTTACCATTCAGATTGCTTATACATTAGGTTTACTATTCAGATTGCTTATACATCAAGTTTATCATTCAGATTGCTTATACATTAAATTTACTATTCAGATTGCTTATACATTAAGTTTACCATTCAGATTGCTTATACATTAAGTTTGCTTATACATTAAGTTTACCATTCAGATTGCTTATACATCAAGTTTACCATTCAGATTGCTTATATATTAGGTTTACTATTCATATTGCTTATACATTAGGTTTACTGTTCAGATTGCTTATACATTAAGTTTGCCATTCAGATTGCTAATACATTAAGTTTACCATTCAGATTGCTTATACATCAAGTTTACCATTCAGATTGCTTATACATTAAGTTTATAATTCAGATTGCTTATACATTAAGTTTATCATTCAGATTGCTTATACATTAAGTTTGCCATTCAGATTGCTTATACATTAAGTTTATCATTCAGATTGCTTATACATTAAGTTTGCCATTCAGATTGCTTATACATTAAGTTTATCATTCAGATTGCTTATACATTAAGTTTATCATTCAGATTGCTTATACATTAAGTTTGCCATTCAGATTGCTTAAACATTAAGTTTATCATTCAGATTGCTTTTACATTAAGTTTACCATTGACATTGCTTACACATTAAGTTTATCATTCAGATTGCTTATACATTAAGTTTATCATTCAGATTGCTTATACATTAAGTTTGCCATTCAGATTGCTTATACATTAAGTTTACCATTCAGATTGCTTATACATAAGGTTTACTGTTCAGATTGCTTATACATTAAGTTTATAATTCAGATTGCTTATACATTAAGTTTACCATTCAGATTACTTATACATTAGGTTTACTGTTCAGATTGCTTATACATTAAGTTTATAATTCAGATTGCTTATACATTAGGTTTACTATTCAGATTGCTGATACATTAAGTTTATCATTCAGATTGCTAATACATTATGTTTACTATTCAGAGTGTTTATATATTAAGTTTATCATTCAGATTGCTAATACATTAAGTTTACTGTTCAGATTGCTTATACATTAAGTTTATAATTCAGATTGCTTATACATTAGGTTTACTATTCAGATTGCTGATACATTAAGTTTATCATTCAGATTGCTAATACATTATGTTTACTATTCAGAGTGTTTATATATTAAGTTTATCATTCAGATTGTTTATACATTAAGTTTATCATTCAGATTGCTTATACATTAGGTTTACTGTTCAGATTGCTTATACATTAAGTTTACCATTCAGATTGCTTATACATTAAGTTTGCTTATACATTAAGTTTACCATTCAGATTGCTTATACATCAAGTTTACCATTCAGATTGCTTATATATTAGGTTTACTATTCATATTGCTTATACATTAGGTTTACTGTTCAGATTGCTTATACATTAAGTTTACCATTCAGATTGCTAATACATTAAGTTTACCATTCAGATTGCTTATACATTAAGTTTACCATTCAGATTGCTTATACATTAAGTTTATAATTCAGATTGCTTATACATTAAGTTTATCATTCAGATTGCTTATACATTAAGTTTGCCATTCAGATTGCTTATACATTAAGTTTACCATTCAGATTGCTTATACATAAGGTTTACTGTTCAGATTGCTTATACATTAAGTTTATAATTCAGATTGCTTATACATTAAGTTTACCATTCAGATTGCTTATACATTAAGTTTACCATTCAGATTGCTTATACATTAGGTTTACCATTCAGATTGCTTATACATCAAGTTTATCATTCAGATTGCTTATACATTAAGTTTACCATTCAGATTGCTTATACATTAGGTTTACTGTTCAGATTGCTTATACATTAAGTTTATAATTCAGATTGCTTATACATTAGGTTTACTATTCAGATTGCTGATAAATTAAGTTTATCATTCAGATTGCTAATACATTATGTTTACTATTCAGAGTGTTTATATATTAAGTTGATCATTCAGATTGCTAATACATTATGTTTACTATTCAGAGTGTTTATATATTAAGTTTATCATTCAGATTGCTTATTCATTATGTTTACTATTCAGAGTGTTTATATATTAAGTTTATCATTCAGATTGCTTATTCATTAAGTTAAGACTGTTAAAAGGTGAATTCTTCAAAGGCCTTAATTATTGCATTAGTTAACTATTGTATTATTTCATTATTGCATTATTCAATTATTGTATCATTTAGTTATTGTATTAATAGATTATTGTATTTGATAACAGGTTGCAATGCCATTAGGACAGAGTCAGAGATTTACATCAGCGGCAACCTTAACCCAGCTTCCACCAACCATGTTACGTTTTGGTGCCCCAACTGGTTCCCTGCTCAATAGTCGGGTATCTGCTGCACAACAGGTGAGGATTTTAGTTGTATGTTTTTTGTCTTGTACAGCAATGGAATGTCTCAAGAATTATTTCTGTCAAACAAATGAATTTATTCACAAACATTTCATCTGGACATATATACAATTTAACATCACATATTCTGTTCACATCACATAAATAAATCGAAATCACAAATAATTAAATTTCACATACGTGTATACAATTTAACATCAGAAAAATAATTTAACATCACATTTGCAATTCAACTTCACATATACAATTCAGCATCATTTAATTCAAGATCACACAAACAATTCAACTTTGCATGTATAATACAACATTCTGTGCTTTAGTTTCCAAGACTTGATGTTATGAAATTGAATACAGAGTTAAATCTTTGCGTACTGCTTGTTCATACCAAAAAGTAAAATAATTCCTTTAGCAAAAACATGTTTCCCTCCCTCCCCTAAAAAGTAATGGTATCCATTGTACATGTATACCTAATACTGTGATATACCTATTACCGTGAATGCCCGTATAATAACAATATTCCAGACATACGCAAAGATCCAACGTCTGTTTGCGTCGGCAAGTGTTTACATTTTGTACCGGCAACTGTTTATTACTCAGCACACTTGAGTAACTTTATTACTGTTTATTATTGATGACATTATTTACATGGTTGACAGTTTTAGACTAGCGGTAATAGGTATAACCAGTATACTAAGTTTCACCAAGATATGTTTTCCATCAACAGGGAAGTGTTTTATACACCACATGTCCTGCAACAGTGGCACCAGTCTTAACAATTCCAAGCCTCAATAGTTTTAATCAACCAAAAGATCTTTCCATGAAGCCTGTAGCAGCAGCAGCAGCAGTGGAAACGGTCTCCTTAAACAAACCGTCAACTTCAGCAGCAGATAATCTCTCGATTGAACCCTTTGTCTCGGGTGCTGACACTCCCCTTATCAATCCGTCTGTAGTTGAGATAAGTGATGGCAGTCATCCTATTGACGAAGTCCCAAATCCTCCTGAAAACTTCCAGGAAAGTGTCCTCAATCTAAGACAGAACAAGGCTGCTGATAGGGAAAAGAAAGGCAGTGATGCCTCATGTGAGGTCACGCTGCCTGAGTCTACACTTACCACCTCCCAGAATAAGGATACTGTACCAGAACCAATGGAATGTGAAGACAACAGAAGTAATGAAGAGTATTCAGAAGGTATAACATATGTTTTCAGCATGTCCTAGAAGCAACTTAAGGATTGTTTACACATGTGATTTTTTCTCAATTTCTGTAGTGTAGTCCTGGATTGATTCATTTTCCATATTCATTTTGTTATGACCGCAGGGGTGGTCTAGGGGTAAAGTGTTCGCCTCACATGTGGAAGGGGTGAATTTGATTCCCTGTAGGGTCATACCAAAAACTTGAAAAAATGGTACGAGAAGCTTCCTCGCTTGACATTCAGCATTTAGAGGATACTTTTAGGTCTGGTTGGCTCGGTATCAGCATAATGTGACTTGGTGTAGTACCAAACCATGTTTCTGCGGCATGCCACTCCAGTGTGGCAGTGCTCAGAATACTTTCTCAAGTAAACACCATTGGCATGTAATTGAGAAATTGCGGATAGCGACCCGAAACAACGTACAACATCATTTTGTTATATTTTTGAAAATAAGAGGAAACATATTGAGCACATCCTGTTGGGACGGAGGTTCCCGTTTAACATGTGTGAGTACAGTTCACTGTTGATTTTGTGTATTTCAGTCAAGCTTGAATTGCTAGTATTACCAGGAATTATTATTTTCATGTACTTTACCAGAATGTAAAACTGCATGCTTTTTGTATACTGAAGTTTGAGTAAAAATTTACCATATGCGGATAACAGAATACCAAAGTCCCAACTTTACATTATTCTTAGTTTTAAGCCGGGTCTGATTAGCTCAGTCGTTAGCGCGTCTGACTGTCAATCCAGGGGCCATGAGTTTGAATCCCTGCTCGGCTACAATCTCCATGATGTTTGATATAAGACATTGCATCTCATTATCATTCATCTCTCACCGCTTATTCAAGTGGGAAATTTATCAGTTACTTGCGGAGATGGGGTGTGCTCGAGTACTGGTTAACTTTCCAGGATCCCAGGAAACAGTGGTTAGGATAACTGATCATCTGTTATCCCTTGATGGCATTAAAATGAAGCTAAATATTCAATTGATCAATCAATCAATCTTAGTTTTAATAAGTCTACACACACTTGTTCAAAACTGCTCAGTTTGAAAAACAATCAATTTTCTTACAGTTAAGTATTTCCATCATTAATTGTGGGTATTGCCTGTTGTTGTTGACTTTTCCCCTGGATTATCTGTTAACAGGTTTGGTGACTGGGGACAGTGATGAGGAGTTCATCTGGGAGGAATATCTGCAGGATATAGGAGCATTTGCTGTGCCTCCAACAGCATTCAAACATGTGAGTACAGTTGGCTATGATCTTGAACTTGTCTTATGTAAATATAAATGAAGTAAAACACTGCCAAAAATACATATATGTCGTCAGAGTCTACAGAGTGTAGTGTCCTTGAGCAAGACACTATATCTGCATATGCTAAGGCTAAGTACTGGTTCTACCAAGAACGTAAGTTTAAGAACTTGTTTCACAATCGATGTAAAATAAATGAGTTCAAAGGCTGATTGATGAACACATAATGTATAAGAGGTTTATATTTCTGTGATGTAATGTTTGCGCATTTTACAATTCTTAAATATTCACAAAATATCAGTCCACAAAAACTATCTCTAATAATTACCACGGAATTCACAAAGAGGATTTGTTAAGGGAATGAATAAGGATATGGCCTTTATAAATATTCATCTACATTTTCCAGGTCGAATTTAGTTTACAAAGTGGATTTGTCAAGGGAATGAAGTTAGAGGTTCCCAACAGATTTGATCCATCTACGTACTGGGTTACGTCTGTCATCATGACATGTGGACCATTACTACGTCTGCGTTTTGATGGATATGAAGAAGACAGCTCTGCAGACTTCTGGTGTGACCTGGCGACATCTGAGATACATTCCATTGGCTGGTGTGCCCAGAATGGCCGCAATCTGCAGCCACCTGAAGGTCAGTCACTCTGAATAATACTTTAGCAGTGGACTTGAATTTAACAATTTGTGTGTTGAATTTCAAGTGACATTTTTGTCTTGGCACGACAAAGGATCGAAAGTGAGATAAAGGTGTTGCTTTTCCATCAATGGTGATTGCGTCTTCAAACATTTATATTTAGCTCCAACGTTAAGTTTTCTTTTTTACACTATTTCTGAACAAGTACAAGTGCTAGGACACTCATACTTGGATCATAGTTACAACTAACACCCTGCATCACATTATACCTTACAGATGCTGAGTATGACCTACACTGCATGGTCCATTGACTTTGTTTGATGCTGAATTTTGCATTTACCTCCAACGTTAAGTTTTCTTTTTTACACTATTTCTCAATAAGTACAAGTGCTAGGACACTCATACTTGGATCATAGTTACAACTAACACCCTGCATCACATTATATAATGCAGATGCTGAGTACTTTTTTTTATTTTTAATCTTTTATTCCTTTTTTATTGTTAATTTTTATTTTTGTTATTTTTTATTTTTTATTCTTTTAAATAATACTGGTTTTGTGTGCAACTACAATCAAGTTCATATCTCAAAAATCACTTAATTTATTTGATTGAAACTTCACACAATACTTCCTACAATATTTCTTAGTCATTAAACCTACTACATTAACCAAGTTAGATAACTCTTGCATGAATATAATGGCAATTCGTGTGTCATATTTTTGCAAATCGTGTTAAATAACTATTGTAAATAAACACTCTTTAATATATTATGAAAGTTGTTATGTCATTTCTCTGTTACCACTGGATTAAAACAATAATTTTTGAGCTTTACAGATACTTGCGGCCATTTTTATCATTGTATTTTAATTTCTTTCTCTCCCATGTGTGTATTAACGATCAAATGATCAAAGCACAACAGTAGTTGCATTGTCATTGATTTTGGATTTTGCATATAAATAAAACTTTTATAAAAAAATGTGTATTTAACAGTACACAGTAAATGGACAATAAACCAATGGATGACAGCAAACTGTCTTTCAATAAAATAGAAAATGTTAAATACAACCATTTTCTTTGATATGAGAAAATGTCATTGTTAAAATAAAAATGGTGGTGCATTAATATAGATAATGGGATTGTCCAGAAAAAAAAAGATTTTCCATGCAACAAACAGAAAACATCAGAAACACAAAATGTTTATACATTTCTCATCTATACACATGTCACTTTAGAGCTGTTATTACGTGATTGATTGATTGATTGAATATTTAGCGTCATTTTTATGTCATCAAGGGCTAACAGATGATCAGTTAACCTAACTACTATTTCCTGGAATCCTGAAAGGTTAACCAGTACTCAAGCACACCAAATATCTGCAAGTAACTGATAACTTTCTCACTTGAATCAGCAGTAAGAAACGAATGATAATGAGATAAAATGTTGTATATCAGTCATCACAGAGACTGTTGCGGGGCAGTGATTTGAACTCATGACTCCTGGATTGATAGTAAGATGCACTACCGACTGAGCTAATCCGGTCCAGCATGTTATTACAAGAAGCAAAATCTCTTTAAGCTTTTCACAACAAGCTTGGCTGTTACGCAACTTGGACTATCTAATAAGAACCGATGTACATGTGTGTATGTGTTTTGGTTTTGACACAACTTCGAATATCCAATGAGAACCGATGTACATGTGTGTATGTGTTTTTGGTTTTGGCACAACTTCGAATATCCAATGAGAACCGATGTTCATGTGTGTATGTGTTTCTCAATGATGCTTCTATCGCTTCAAATATTTTTAGTTGATAATCAGTTAACTGATCAGATTCAGATATGAAGTAAGGCACACCTTTTCAGTTGATATATATCTATTTTCTATGTTTCAGAGATCAAGTATAAGTTTACTGACTGGAGAGAGTACTTGATGACATCATTAACAGGGGCCAGAACGGCCCCTTCTTTCTTGTTAGATAAGGTATGATATTATATCTCTTCCAAAACCCTTTATCAGTTGGGTATTGTATATATTAATACGGTAAGTATTTTTTGGCTTTCTAATCAAGAATTGCCGTGTCTTTACTGATTTACTATTTCTATGCTAAAGTACAGATACACTTGTGATGAAAATCATTGTTTTACAGACATCATTACTTACTCATTATTCTGGTATCACTTAGGCTTTTATTTCACAAACAGTAAAGCTTTGAAAAAATATATGTGCCTTAATCCTACAATGTGATCTGTATTATACAGGAAATAGGGTCGACCCCTATAGATCAATTAAAACCAGGAATGAGGTTGGAACTTCAGGACGGATTGAAACCACTGGAGGTTTGGTTGGTTCAGATAGTGGAGAATGTAGGTGGGAGGCTCTATTTGCGTCTGGAGGGCTTGGAATCAGCATCCAAAGACTTCTGGATGTTTTATCTAAACATCAAACTCCATCCCATTGGTTGGGGCAAACAGGAAGGACTTACTTACAAGCCACCTAAAGGTAATTTTTGTCTTATACTGTAATAACAAATATTTGAATAAAAGAAATGTATATTCAGAATGGAATTTGTTTAAACTTGTTTATTTTATGTATATTTATAAACAAGTTTGTTCTACTTAAACAAATCATGTTCAAATGTTGTCCTCAGTAGAACCAGTACAAGGCATGTAAGGATGTCACAATAGATATATTAATACATGTATTCTGCTTTTAGATATCTTGTTTTCCTCTGATCAATGTGAAAGTGTTTTTTTATCATAGCAAATAATCTGTAACTATTCTGTTACTCTATCCATGTCAGTCAGTTTTACACTTTGGATTCTTGCATGAAAATCAGTATCCCCCAAACAGCTGGAGCTGGGACAACAGTTTGCAACAAAGTGCTGCTCATAAATACATTTTTTTTTAAAGTTAATGTTTTACTTTATAAATCGACCAATGAAAAAAGTTGTTGAGTTTTCTATAAGTCAAACTAATATTTTAGCTGACAAGTGATCAAGATGTACATATATTCAAAATAAAAACAATGAAGAAAACAAAAAAAAAAACAAATTATAAACAATTAAGGCTGAGCATGTCAGGGAAATAACTCCCATTAAGGCTCATAAATACATTTAGTCAAAGGTTTATTTGTACAATATCAATATGTTAAAAATATGCAGCACAGTTAAGGATTGCCGAGTGGTCTATGGCGCTGTCGCCTAATTGCCACTTACCTCTCACTGTTGAGGTTGGGGGTTCAAGCCCATCTCTGTCCAAATACTTCATGTTACATTGTACTTACAGAAGGATGTGGAGTTGTCTGCCCAGATTAGGTTAAAGGTCTCACTCACTCACTCACTCACTCACTCACTCACTCACTCACTCACTCTCTCGCCTACTATAGCACAAAAATGACACTAAATATTAAAAAAAACAACATTATTTCTTGATCTTTATTGCAAATATACAGAATTATCTTGTATTGTTTCGTATGTACAGATATTCAGGAGGAACACAGCCCTGATAAATGGGAAGAGATACTTGCATCTGCTATTAAACAGAGTGAGGACATGATGTTGCCTGTCGATGTCTTCAATGTAAGTATAGGTGGAGTAAGTTTGTAAGTTAAGTAATTAAGAAATTAATTAAGTGAGTGAGTGAGTGAACTGAAGTGAATTGAAGTGAAGTGAACTGAAGTGAAGTGAATATGCCAAGGTACTGTCCAGAGTAAAAATGTTCCGGACTAAATAAGCCAAGGTACTGTCCAGAGTTAATTTGTTAATGAATTGAATGAAATGGGATGGAGACAGTAAAATGTTTTGAAATGTAAAAAAAAAAGCATGTGATATAAATATAAGTGCATAACTAATTTATTTGGTGGACAGTATGTGGATTGAGATAATGGTGTATGCATTGAGTTGCTGAAGAAAATGTGTTGGAGCATGATATTTAGTGGTACTTGAGATAATGGTGTATGCATGGGGTTGCTGAAGTAAATGTGTTGGAGCGTGACATTGAGTGGTACTTGAGATAATGGTGTATGCATGAGGTTGCTGAAGTAAATGTGTTGGAGCGGGACATTGAGTGGTACTTGAGATAATGGTGTATGCATGAGGTTGCTGAAGTAAATGTGTTGGAGCGGGACATTGAGTGGTACTTGAGATAATGGTGTATGCATGGGGTTGCTGAAGTAAATGTGTTGGAGTGTGACATTGAGTGGTACTTGAGATAATGGTGTATGCATGGGGTTGCTTAAGTAAATGTGTTGGAGTGTGACATTGAGTGGTACTTGAGATAATGGTGTATGCATGGGGTTGCTGAAGTAAATGTGTTGGATTGTGACATTGAGTGGTACTTGAGATAATGGGGTTGCAGAAGTAAATGTGTTGGAGCGTGAAATTGAGTGGTACTTGAGATAATGGTGTATGCATGGGGTTGCTGAAGTAAATGTGTTGGAGCGTGACATTGAATGGTACTTGAGATAATGGTGTAGGCATGGGGTTGCTGAAGTAAATGTGTTGGAGTGTGACATTGATTGGTACTTGAAATAATGGTGTATGCATGGGGTTGCTGAAGTAAATTTGTTGGAGTGTGACATTGAGTGGTACTTGAGAGATAATGGTGTATGCATGGGGTTGCTGAAGTAAATGTGTTGGAGCGTGACATTGAGTGGTACTTGAGAGATAATGGTGTATGCATGGGGTTGCTGAAGTAAATGTGTTGGAGCGTGACATTGAGTGGTACTTGAGATAATGGTGTATGCATGGGGCTGCAGAAGTAAATGTGCTGGAGTGTGTCATTGAGTGGTACTTGAGATAATGGTGTATGCATGGGGTTGCAGAAGTAAATGTGTTGGAGCGTGACATTGAGTGGTACTTGAGATAATGGTGTATGCATGGGGTTGCAGACGTAAATGTGCTGGAGCGTGACATTGAGTGGTACTTGAGATAATGGTGTATGCATGGGGTTGCAGACGTAAATGTGCTGGAGCGTGACATTGAGTGGTACTTGAGATAATGGTGTATGCATGGGGATGACAAACTGGAATAAATTGGACTCATTGATGGAGGTAGAAATGGGATTCGATCAATTGGCACAGCTACTATATATCTCATACACAAATACCGTTATGAGTGATCTAATATAAGAATTGTACATTGTATGGATTTAGTTCCAGATAAAAAATTCAGTTATCTTAAGGAACAGAATATTCCATCTGAACAGATATGAATATTTCTTTTTCTTGCATACCAAACATCGTTGAATAATTATTTGAATTCAAATTATTATATTTTTTTGCCATGATAACTAAGACATCAAGTTTATAATTTATGTCATATTTCTTTATATGGTTTGTCATAGATGGTTAAACGTCTCATTGTGAGAATTTTAACTTGGCCCCAGGGTGAGATAATAATATCTTACACCTGTAAAAACACAGATATCATAAGCTGATATGTGGAAATCATTATCCGGTATGCAAGAAAGTACTGTATTTCTTGTCAATCTTGTTAGTCTAGTTAGTACAAACACTTGATGTGAGAAAGTAAGTTTTTAATGTAAAGTGAAACAAGCAAATTTATATATGCATCAATTAAAGTAATTAATATGAATACTATTACACATTATCTTGTACAATTTTGTCTTGCAGGATCAGATTGAGCTAACGCCCCATAAGTTCGAGGTTGGGATGAAACTGGAGGCGTTAAATCCCAGCCAAAATCTAATCTGTCCCGCCACTGTGGTGAAGGTCATCAACAATAAATATTTTATGATCGAGATTGATGATATAAGACCAAAGGATCTGAGGACTAGCACCCAGATTTGTTGTCATTCAGAGTACCTCGGCATCTTCCCAATTTCCTTCAGCCAGTGTAAGGGAGTAAGACTTCAAAATCCACCTGGTATGTATTTTTCATATTGCTGTTTGTTTTATGCATCAATTAAAATACTCTTAAACCCCCAACTTTCACTGCCAGAGTAATAAATATTTGTTTGAGGAGATTATCATTTGAATCGTGTACTGATTTATATAAAACCTGCCCCAGATTCATCTTACAGCTTTCATATGGCAGTTTGGGCTTTAAATACAAGGAATCTATTAAATGGTCAGAAATCTTTTTTTAGAAAAGTCTGTAAAAATGGAGAAATATTTTATTACGGATGAAACCTAGAGGTCAAATTTGGCTATTTCATAAGTTTGAGGAATTAATCCTAATAACAATGATTTTGTGGTGTACAACTTTGGTTGGTCAAGGAAATCTAAACTTTCTTTTTTTTCCCCCATTTTATATCAATGTCAGACTGACAAAAATTTATTAAAATTTTTAATTTGCAGTTAAAATAAAAAAATGACAGTAAAATTAGAAAAACAGTTTTTTCTTTTTGAAATAGTAAGTTATGCATTCATTAATCATTATTTTATTGCAGGGAATATAACTGTTGATGAGAAAACAAAGGTTATATATGTTTGAAAGTAGGCATTCATATTTGCCCCAAATTTGTTTATTTTATCATGTGTCTTATTTATTAATGTTTTTATGGATAAAAGAATTCTTCCTGATCAGTAGTAGCTTTGTACTCCAATTACTTGATTATGATTAAACATTTCATGTGTACATTTACAGGTTGGGACCAGCCAGACTTTTTGTGGGGGGAATATTTGTCATTCTGCAATGCCAAAGCAGCTCCAGAGAGATTGTTCCACTCTGTAAGTAGCTTGACTGAATATGTTACATACAGGTTGTTTTACCAACAAAACAATAAGTCTGATGTATACATACGTACTGACTTCAAATTCATTAATATAACAAAAATAAAGTAGTTTACTTAATACTGGATATTGTATTTAGTTAAAAAATGTTTATAAGTAGTTTAAATGACATATGAAAAAAGGCTAGACATTAACTCGGAACTATCTGTATTTTTTAGTAAAATTAAAAAAATTAACATACCAAAATCTGTAATTTATATTAAAAAATTTTCATCAAATAAAAAAAATTCTGTAAACATATCAAAGCTCCTTTATTTATATTGAAAAGAATCAAAAGATTGCATTTTTATTATTATGGCATTAAATTTTTGTGAATATTTATGTGTAATTACACAATAAAATTGATCCCCTGCAGGGTACGGATGACCATGAGTTTGAACGGGGTATGAAATTGGAAGCTGTAAACCCTGATAATCCAAACCAGATCTGTGCCGCGACAATCACAAAGATTGTAGGACCCTTGCTATGGATACATCTGGACAATATGAGAGATGTGCCGAGTCACATCGAGGACATCGACTCCCACAATCTGTTCCCAGTGGGTTGGTGTGAAAGTAACGGTTATCAACTAAAGCTGCCGAGAAGTGCGGGACTGAAAAAGACAAGAAGACGTCGGTCATCAGAGTAAGTGTTGATCTACACATTGAACTCCAATATAAACAAACTAAATCTTGTCTGTATTATATAATCTTAAATGCTAGTTAAGTTCTTGATTTGAAATGAGCCAAACCTGGTTTGCTCAGTCGGTAGCACATCTGTCTGATTATCAATTAAGGGGACGTCAGTTTGAATTCCTGCCCAGGTTCAAGTGGAAAAATTAACAGTTACTCACAGAAATAGGGGTGCTTGAGTATTGGTTAATCTTCCTGGATTTCAGAAACGAGTGATTGGGTTAACTGATTGTCTGTTGGCCTTCGCTGGCATAAAAATGATGCTAAATAATCAAACAAACATGGCTTGGAATGAGTTTTAAACCACTTTAAACATACTGCAAAACATGGAGGAATATCTGAGATGAATATATTTGATCATGAAACAGAGTCAAACAGTCATCCTCTCACATACAAAAACACAAAGGAAAGAGTGTTCATCAATGAGAGATAAGCAGTATTTAGGTGCAGCGTGCTTTCTTATCACATGACAAAGTCCATTCAAGCGTCTCTATACTGAATATTTGTTGTAGTGACTGCAGTTTTGATAACTGGTTGATTGAGTATTTAGCGTCATTTTTATGCCATCAAGGTCTAAGAGACGATTAGTTAACCTAACCACTGTTGTTTTTTTATCCTGAAAAGTTAACCAGTACTCGAGCACACCCACATACGCCACAAGTAACTGATAACTTTCCCACTTAAATCAACGATGAGAGACAAATGATAACGAAACACACTGTCATAAATCAATCATCACAGAGACTGTTGTTGGGCGGGGATTCGAACTCACGACCCCTGGATTGATAGTCAGACGCGTAACCGATAGAGCTTATCGGGCCCGGCAGCTTTTTTTTTTATGAAGATACTGCTTACAATATCAACAATTGCAGGTTTATTTAACACTGTCACACAAATTGTCGGTTATGTTGTTTGATGTGGAGATAAACTATATAGGAATTGGTTTACTATGTTTCAATCCTCTGTAGTATAGGTTTGGTGGAATATACTGTACATAACCTATGAATAAAATATGTTTAAACCAATGTTATTTGATAATTTCAGAAACTTGAATGGTGAAGCTTACAGATCAGAGACTTACAGCCATGTCAAGTCAGGAAATGAAGGCGGTAAGTAGAATAGTGAAAGATTCATAGTTACGGAGCAGAATGGGTTGTACATGTTTTTACATGTACAATTGTTCTCAATGTTAATAGTTATGTATATTAATCTCTGTTAAACAGTAGTCCAACATGGCATGATGATAAATAATGGTCTTCTATCTTTTTGATAGTTTTTGCCATTTTTGATGTTCTTTATTTTATGGCAATATGTAGTATTCATGTATTGGCTCATACTTGTGAGTGTATTGACTCATACTGGTGGGTGTATTGGCTCATACTTGTTGGTGTATTGACTCGTACTAGTGGGTGTATTGACTCGTACTAGTGTGTATATTGACTTATACCTGTTGGTGTATTTACAATGTACTCCTACTCATGGGTGTATTGTTTCATACTATTGGGTGTTTTGACTTGTACTCATGGGTTCATTGACTCATACTCATGGTTGTATTGACGCAAACTCGTTGGTGTATTGGCTCATACTCGTAGGTGCATTGACTCATACTAGTGTGTATATTGACTTATACCTGTGGGTGTATTTATTCATTCTCATTGGTGTATTGACTCATACTTTTGGGTGTATTGACTCATACTTGGTGGTTTATTGGCTCATACTGTGGGTGTATATTGACTCATACTTATGGGTGTATTAACTCATACTCGTTGGTGTATTGACTCATTCTCATGGGTGCATTGACTCATACTAGTGGGTGTATTGGCTCATACTAGTGGGTGTATTGGCTCATACTAGTGGTTGTATTGTCTCATACTAGTGGGTGTATGGACTCATACTAGTGGGTGTATTGACTCAAACTAGTGAGTGTATTGACTCATACTAGTAGGTGTATTGACTCATACTAGTATGTGTATTGACTCAGACTTGTGGATGTATATTGACTCGTACTCATGGGTGTATGGACTCATACTAGGGGGTGTATTGACTCATATAAGTGGGTGTATTGACTGAAACTAGTGGGTGTATTGACTCATACTAGTGGGTGTATTGACTCAACACTTGATACCTTATATGGCAACAATATAGAATACCTCTATCTTTTCAAAGGGTTCTAACCTATGCTACCTTCTCTGATTATATCTCATCATAAATATTACAATTTCTCATAGAAATACATATATGCTATTGCAAATATATAAGGTTTAACACTATCCTTACAGGTTCCTGGTGCCCAAAGATTTTCTTCAATCACCGTTGCTTCTCCGGTCCGTACCTGAGCAAAGGCCGTATTTCTGAGTTGCCCAAGTCTGTGGGTCCCGGACCTATGGGCCTAGTTCTGAAGGAGGTGTTGACACTGTTGATTAATGTGGCATACAAATCAAGTCGTGTTCTCAAGGAGCTCCAGCAGGAAGGTGTATCGAACCCAAACATGCAGTCACACATGTTGAAGGCCAAGTGAGTTGTTATGGCAATATTTAATTATATTCTTGGTGCTTAGTGATGGTTCAGAAAAAGAAGTGCAGGTAATGTGGTCATCAGTTTTTTATACAAATTCAAGGTCATGGATATCAGTGCTCCAGATAAGCATTAATTGGGGGTATTTAAGTATTGACATTTCTTAATAAAGCATTGAAATTTAAATTAAGGGGTAAAATTTGATAATATTGTTCATTTTTTACCCTTAACCTTGAAAAATAAGCTTTGCATACTAATTTAAGTGGTAAAATACTCATCTGAAGAAAAGCTTATCTGGAGTACTGTGATATGTCTAGGAAAATATTTTGTCAAACAATTGAAATAGAATCTAGTTGAAAAGACATAACAACACCATTTTAGCTTATAATACACAGTTAGAAATGCAACACTTGTTCAATGCAAGTTTGAAGTAATTTTACCTATGGTAAAAGATTATGTTATTCATGGAGCTAGTACCATGCATGTTAGACGTATATTTATCATAAATTTGACAATACTATTTTTACATACCACTTCCGTCTATTGGCATACCAGATTCATTGATTTCATCGTTCAAACATTCTACCTGTTGTCTTTGATAACACGTCTGACTGTTAATCAAGGAGTCATGAGTTCTAATCCCTGCTCGGCCACAATCTCAGTGATGTCTGATATATGACATTGTGTCTCATTATCATTCGTCTCTCACCGCTGATTCAAGTAGGAAAGTTATTGGTAACTTGCAGAGATTGGGTGTGTTCGAGTACTGGTTAACCTTCCAGGATCCCAGGAAATAGTGGTTAGGTTAACTGATCATATGTTAGCCCTCGATGGCATAAAAATGATGCTAAATATTCAATCAATCCATCAAAACAAATGCTTGGAGTGTTGGGACTGTTACACAGCATCTGCTTCATATTGTATACTTCAACATTTAATTTCTGTTAACAATTATACAAAATTTTAAGAATTTCTGTATGCCAGCCAACCTGATGTGATTTTTAAAATATCATTTCAGATATAAGGGTAAAATATACACGGGTGTTGTGGAAGTGTGTCGAACCGAGGCGCAGCTGGAGGAATTCTGTCGTAATATTTGTATAAAACTAGAGTGTTGTCCATACATATTTAGTCTCCTTTATGTGGAGGATAATTGTCCAGAAAACTGCCAACAGCTCACGAAAACTAAATACAGTAAGTAAATAAAAAGTAAAGTTAGTTTGTTTATTATAGTGTAACACCTATTGAAATGGCCACAGCCGTAATGGGCTTATGAGACACCTTAATGCTGTATACAGCTACTTCCTGAAAGCTTACGTTGTTTTGATCCCCCATCATGGCTATGTGTCTGTGAGCAAGAAAATGTGTACTGGGTATATGCAGGAAGACTTCAAGACCAATTTGTATAAGTAGTAACAAACTGTTTCTGGACTGATGTAAAAGTAGCAAGTTTAAAACCAAACACATCGTCCAACAACTTTAGAAGTCATGGTAAATACTAAAAAATTTATGGTTTATTTAACATTGTGTCATTCTGCTTCTATGTACAATATGAATTTTTTTTTTCAATTATATATAAAATATTTTTCCGTATTCCTATGTTTAGACTACAGTTACGGTAAAAAGAAGAAAAAACCTGTTGGTCGCCCTCCTGGTAGTCACTCCAATCTGGATGGTGGACCAAAAATTCCAGCAAAGCGGGGAAGGAAGAAAAAGAGGCATTTCCACCTGATCCAGAAGAAATCTCGTTCCATGTTTGACTATGGTAGAAGAAATAATGATGTGTTTATCAATGGAGAGACTAAAGACGAAGGTTTCATAGACGATGATAGAAGTTTGGACGGTGACTATTACGATGATGGTATGTCGGACATGTTTGTTACATGTAGGGAGTCAAACCCGGTTAACTCGGTCTGTATTGTGTCTGACTTTCATTCCAGTTCTCATGAGTTCGAATCCCAGCCCGGACACATTTCTCTGACGATTGATATGCGATCTAGCATCTCATTGCCATTCCTTTCTCACTGCTGATTCAAGTGGAAAAGTTATCAGTTACCTGCAGAGATGGGTGTGCTCAAGTACTGGTTAAACTTCCAGGATCCCAGGAAAAAGTTGTTAGGTTAACTGTTAGCCACCAATGGCATAAAAATGATGCTATATATTCAAACAAACAAATCAAAATTAGATATAGTATTGGTATTTACTGTAGCATGGTGATATGTAATGGGTCCTCTGGCCAAGTGGTCTAAGATGCAGTCTAAAAGACCTCTTACCTCTCATTGCTGAGGTTCTGGGGTTAAGCCTATTTTATTTGGATTCCATATATAGTCTGTATCATGTTGAAAACGGCTTTACACACTAATAATTAGAATCTGATTATCATGTTTGTATTTAAAGCATTTTCATTGGATGATTGTTATTTTTCTAAAAACCTCTGGCGCTGGACTACTTTCTGGCACAAACAAAGAAGCATCAACATTTTGATAGCTGGTTTAATATTATATGAATGAAAATGATGTGCACCACGGTTCCAGGCTTATTTTAATAATGTAACAAAAAAGGTTGATAGATACTTTCTTTGGTTTATTGATTTGTTAATTTCTTTGGTTCAGTGATTTTAACCGGGCACCACAATCTGACCATAAGATGTTTTAAGAAGCAATTGAAGAGGTCATAATATGTTCATATTTGGGATGTAAGGCTACAATATCGCAAGCCTGGTTTGTGTGAATGCTAGTCATTGACAGAAATTCCCACAGACCAATTTATTTGACATGAATAAATGAAATAAAAACAGGTAGTTGAAGTTCAGAAGCAGACGATCTTGAGACAATGTAAATACACAAACTTTGCACATAAAAGTTGTTTGGAACGTTCCAAATTTGGATTCTCCATCAATTCATGAGCGTGAATTTATATGACTTTCGTAAATGTTAATACATTTAAACATTAGTGTAAACAAAACCTAAACAATGACGTCAGCTTCTACACTGCGTAGCTATTTCCTTGAATTATCGATTTTTATTTTTCCAAATCGGGTGATGAAAGGTAGTTGTTTAATTTTTTCACCTCAAAATATTTTGTCATTTTATATTAAACCAACATTTGTTGCAGAGTTCATCTGATAGTGGAAACAATAATCATTATGATAATATTGGATTTTAGATCTAGTGCATTTAATGTCAACCAGTACAAAAGTGATGTATTCCTACACATTAAATTTGCAGCGGATAGTTTAGATTTCCATTCGCTTGAGGAGTCTGAGCAAATTAAATATAATTTTATATATCATCATCAAGATTGGAATTATAAGAATTAAATTAATTTTTTCTGAGACGAATACAAGAATAAAATTCTCAGTTGGCTATAATGTAATCTATTGACAGGTTTGCTGAGTTGAATATCATGGAATTTATTGACAAGTTTGCTGAGTTGAATATAATGTAATCTATTGACAGGTTTGCTGGGTTGATTATAATGTAATCTATTGACAGGTTTGCTGAGTTGAATATAATGTGATCTATTGACAGGTTTGCTAAGTTGAAAATAATGTAATCTATTGACAGGTTTGCTGAGTTGAATATAATGTAATCTATTGACAGGTTTGCTGAGTTGAATATAATGTAATCTATTGACAGGTTTGCTCACTCCATCCAAGAAAAGAAAATATGTTCACCATCTACCTCCCCCGTCAGATATCCAGACTCGTGGGGCTAAACTACCTAAGTACAGCTTTGAAAGGAAAACACACAAGAAGATTCTGCTCTCTTCATCTAGTCCACCAGCAAAAGCTAAAGAAAGATTACAATCACAGGTTGGTTTGATGTTGTTTTATATATCTTTTTACCCCAGGAACGCTGTGTATGCTGAGCAGATATTGTCTGTTCATCAAGGTGTTCAACTTCTCGTTGTTTTAACCTACCGTGAATTACTGTGAATCTTAATATGACATAAGCAGATGTCTGAAATTGTTACAGCATTGTGTTCAGTTCAGTAAAAAACTTGTTTACTGTGTTTATAAAAACGTAAACACTGCTCAACCAAACAAACAGTAAATGGAAATCGGACCACAATGGCGCAAACACATGAAATGTGAAATTGAACTGCACACAGCCCTGTCAATTTCCTTTCTGATAACACTATATATGTGTATACTACATGCAGATTACAGATTGGGCTAATATTTTACGATACTGATTTTTTTTTCAGTCGACAAAAGAAAGAACAGTCCAGTCAATGTTGTTACCTAGAGAGGAGTCCCTACATTTGGATAGCAACCCACTGTCGTGGTCGATCAACCAGGTTGTAGCGTTTATTAAACAGACTGATTGCTGTCATCTTGCCAGGATTATGAAGGAGCAGGTATATACAGCTCTGTCTCATCTTGTCTGTCTGGCCTCTCTCTCTCTCTCTCTCTCTCTCTCTCTCTCTCAACAATTTAATAAGAGAACGGTAAATTAATTATAGAGGTTAAGATTGTTAATATAGAGGTTCACATTGTTAAGAAAGTTTACTACCTGGTATCATCACATTTGAGTACATGTATAAAAAGTACTTCAAGTGACCAGCCAGTCTGCACCATTTTCACTGATGAATCACACACAAAATTCTTATTATTATTTCAGGAGATTGATGGACAAGCTCTGCTATTGCTGAACCTATCCACAATACAGGAACACCTTCAGCTGAAACTGGGACCAGCTGTTAAACTGTGTCATGAGATAGAGAGGCTTAAGGTTGCCTTCTTTGAGAACTATGCTTAGGTGTTGTTACCTCGACCTTCCAGTGTTCATGTTAAGTATTATTGTGACCGGTGTTATCACCACTTGTGATTGTTGGGTATATAGTACAAGTGTAACTGTTAAAACATCGTGTTACCTTGACCTACAAATGTTGGTAGATGCATATGGTGCAGTAGTAACATTGGGTACATGGACCTGCATTTGTTGATGGTTAGTATCAGTGTAACAGTTGAAACTTTTGAGTCTTCAATTGTTGGTCTATAGTACAAGTGTCCTATTGTTACCTCGGCTTGCAAGTGTCGATCTATGGTACCTGTGTTATAGTTGTTATCTCGGCTTGCAAGTGTTGGTCTATGGTACCTGTGTAACTGTTGTTACCTCGGCTTGAAAGTCGGTCTATGGTACCTGTGTTACAGTTGTTACCTTGGCTTGCAATTGTCGGTCTATGGTACCTGTGTAACTGTTGTTACCTCGGCTTGCAAGTGTTGGTCTATGGTACCTGTCTAACTGTTGTTACCTCAGCTTGCAAGTGTTGGTCTATGGTACCTGTGGTACAATTGTTACCTTGAACTGCAAGTGTTAATGTTTACTATCAAGTTAACAGTTAAAAATGGTTAAAACTTGTTACCTCAACATGAGAGTGTGTTAAACTATGGTACCAATGTAACAGTATTAAAAAGTATCAAAAGATCAATATATAAATTTTAAAACAATATTTTCTAACAATTTTTTTTATAAAATACATAATATGATTGATTTTTTCCCTGCACATTTCAAAGAATGGCAAAGAGGCATTGAGTGTTACCCCTGGTGTCTGTTTGTTTGTCTGTCTGTCTGAGGTAAAGAATTGGTTTCCCATCAATAAATTTGAAGGGATCAATGTATTTAATTAATTAATATTTGGTATGTAGCTGTATTATTATAAAAATACAGCTCAGGTTTTATATTTGTCAATGGCAATAAATTTTTTTGGGAATTATGGCCCTTTTTCAAGTTAATTTTGGGTAAAATAAATTTGAGTTTGATTGGTAGCATGGAGCATTTGTGTCGGCAGACACATTTTTAGTTCATATCTGATAAGATCTTTGATCAACTTTTGATCTTATGGTAGTACATAAATTGAATCCTACATTATGGTGAACCAATTTTTTTTTAATTAACTTTATCATATACTATGTGGTTTGTATTTTTATTTTTATTTTAGACAGAATTATATTGAGTTGGAACATGAGAAAACAACATGACAATGTAAAGATACCGGAAACTAACTGAATTTTATACATATAACAGCTTTGTCAAATTGCCTACTAACATGAGTAGATGGGTTAATATCTACAAGTTCTGATTTTATACTTTTTAAGTTATTTCCCTTTATTTAACATTTTTGTGCATACTGGTAAAGACAATGAGTGGTATCCACAGTTTGATATGTCTTTATAATGTAGTGGTTGTTATTAGTTAAGTTTTTATTATAAACAAGTCCTTTTTTTAGTTACATTATTAACAATTAAGAAAAGATATTAAAATAAAATGATACAAAATTTTCATATATTTATGAATAAATTATTTTCCATTTTTAATCTTAATCAAATGAGTTCACAAGAAAATGATACCCGCATAATATATTCGAGTTTCCAGATATCTACATATTAATAGTACTATTATATAAACAAGATGGAATTGATTATTATATATAAAGTTTCCAGAAATCTACATATTACTAGAACATGTACGATAATATAAACAAGATAGAAATCGGATGATTAAGATGTTACTTACTTTGCACGTCACCATCACATGTATAAAAATGGTCATGTAATCAGTGTACTTTTTATGTTGTACTTTTTGTTGTGTACATGTATCTATTGTTTGTTGTTGAAAAAACACGTCAGAAAAAACAACACAATATATTTTGTCTGTATTTATTTATATTCTCATTGTTTTTTTGTATAGGGCAGTATTCATGTACAACAGTCTCAAGGACAAAAACAACAACACATATAATGCATGAGTTATAATAATTATAATGATAATAATTATAATAATAGTACTAATAATAATATAATAATAAAAACTTTTATTAACGAGAGAACTCATTTGAATAAATTCAATCTTCCATGAGGCCCTCAAAGTTATACTAGATAGCTGAGCTGTATAAAATCCTCATTTAAAAACTTGTGTAGATTTTTAATGGATATATTTTTTTTGAGATTTCCGATATAACACAAACACAAATCTGGCTGTCACTTGTAAGGCTGTTCTTGTATGACTGAAGCATTTGAAGCTGATGTCAATAGTCTGGGTGAACACTGTACAATAAAAAGTTCCTAGAATAGTCTTGGTGAACAGTGTACAATAAAGAGTTCATAGAATAGTCTGGGTGAACAATGTACAATGATGAGTTCCTAGAATATTCTGGGAGAACAGCATACAATAAAGAGTTCCTAGAATATTCTGGGAGAACAGCATACAATAAAGAGTTCTTAATATATTCTGGGAGACCAACATACAATAAACAGTTCCTAGAATAGACTGGGTGAACAATGTACAATGATGAGTTCCTAGAATATTCTGGGAGAACAGCATACAATAAAGAGTTCCTAGAATATTCTGGGAAAACAGCATACAATAAAGAGTTCCTAGAATATTCTGTGAGAACAGCATACAATAAAGAGTTCCTAGAATATTCTATAAAGAATTCCTAGAATATTCTGTGAGAACAGCATACAATAAAGAGTTCCTAGAATATTCTGGGAGAACAGCATACAATAAAGAGTTTGTAGAATAGTCTGGGTGAACAATGTACAATAATGAGTTCATAGAATAGTCTGGGTGAACAGTGTACAATAAAGAGTTCATAGAATAGTCTGGGTGAACAATATACAATAAAGAGTTCATAGAATAGTCTGTGAGAACAGCATACAATAAAGAGTTCCTAGAATATTCTGTGAGAACAGCATACAATAAAGAGTTCCTAGAATATTCTGGGAGAACAGCATACAATAAAGAGTTTGTAGAATAGTCTGGGTGAACAATGTACAATAATGAGTTCATAGAATAGTCTGGGTGAACAGTGTACAATAAAGAGTTCATAGAATAGTCTGGGTGAACAATATACAATAAAGAGTTCATAGAATAGTCTGGGTGAACAATGTAATGAGTTCCTTGAATATTCTGTGAGAACAGCATACAATAAAGAGTTCCTAGAATAGACTGGGTGAATGATGTACAATAAAGAGTTCCTAGAATAGTCTGTGTGAACAAAGTACAATTAAGAGTTCCCAGAATAGTCTGGGTGAACATTTTGTGAATATTTTCATTGTTTTCAATAAAGGCAAACTTATGATAAATGAAGTTTTTGAAATAGAAAATCTGTTGTAACCATGCAAGCTTCAAAGGGAATATATCAAGAAAAATGCTATAAATGTCTTAAATAAAATTATTTTTAAAATGGATAAAAAACATTTCATTATCATTAATAAATAAAATCTAAATGGTTTGGTATGACAAATCAACCAAAATGTGACAAAATCAATATTTAAATTGGAGTGGTAAACAGTATTCTAAAAATAGACAGCACTTAAATACTGTTTGACCATCTTTATATCGTCATTGGAGCTCTTTCTAAAATGAAACAATTTTTATTATGTAAGACCCATATAATGGATCAAATTGAAATCAAAATGAAATTTAATATGTCACAGAATAAATTGCAATTTTAAGCGGGAAATCTATTTTAGTCTAATCTAGGTGTGCAGCTGAAGTTAGGAAATCCGTTTTCTATATATGTTTTTTGCATGTTTAGATAAATATCTTTTTGGCAATATGGGGTCAGTGAGAATAATAAGAGAATGCTATATTGGGAAAAAAAAGTTTTTGAACATATTTGACTAACAAATGATGAAAAATTATTCAAGATGGCATTAGTCAAGGATTATGTTTATAAAGTACTGAAATATTTTAATGAAAACATGAACATAATGAGTTCTATACTTTCTATAAACTACTTGATTATAGGTTTATGGATCATTGTTTTAGAACTTTGGTATTTTTTAACAGCAACGTATTTAGATAACTAATTATGAAAATTGATTAAGACATTTATTCAGCTAGAGCATATGTGAATGAAAATAATTGAACCACAAATGATTATATTATCAAATACTGTAAGTCGTCGTGCTTGCAGTACTTTATTCCATTGCGATGTTATTGATATATTGGCAGTACTGTAAGTTACGCTACTAACAATATTAATAATGTTTTTCTTGGCATTGCTGTAATAAAAGTCAATATTCTGGCACTACACAGTTTGCATTTTGTTCTTTGATCTATTTAATTAGGATTTTCACAGTAAAAAAGAAATTCCACATCGGTTAAAATCCTATAAAAGTCACTGTTTTAACACCAGTGATGTCTTATTGCAGTATATGCTATGCCAGCTTTTGCTCTACTCATCTGCAGTAAGAAATCACAGTCCCAATTAACCGTCTTAAAAATATTTTAAAATAAATTACATAGGACTTACTTTTTTTAAGTGCAAGTATTTTTTACTATTGAAAAAAAGTTGTGCCACTGTGTAGTGAGACATTGAAGATCTTAATGTGAAACTCGCAATGTTAACATACTGTCAGTGACGTAATATGGCAAAGAAAATTCATTAATTGAGTAAAATTTAATTGGTTTATGTAAATGAGACTTTTCTCATTATTGTTTTATAATCATGTAATTGTACCTTGATATTTACTAATTACTTAATGTAACTTGCTATTTTGCTTGTGAAAAGGGAAACAAATCAAGTGTTGCTATTTTAATGTAAGATACTTTTCACTACTTTTTTTTTGTTTTTTGGCAGAGTTATGACCCTTTAATAATTTTTCATTTTAAATATTGTCAGCACTGCTCTTCCTAAATTTGTCAACGGATTATGATCGAACTTGCTAATGAGCATCAGAACCAAGTACAGTTGTGCATATTGTTGTCTATTGTAATATCGCTGTCACCACTCGAAACCTTTTAGTCAACTGACATTGCTAATATGGCTGCAGGAACAGTGAGGGTATTCATGTTAACAGGCACATTTATAGTTTTCAACAAACTATTATTTAGTTCAGCTTTTGCAGAATTTAAAGAGTTTACAAATTAGTCATATCAGTGGCTGAGAATGATCTTAAAATTATTTAGAGATTGTTTTGAATCCTTGCAGGACATCCTTCATCAGGTATTAAACAATATATTTTGGATCAATGTTGGCTTCAAATTTTGTACAATTGGTCCTGGTGAAATAAATGAGTATAGCAATATTGTTACATGATACTTCAAGTGCAATGTTGAGGATAAACACATACTAATTTATGTTGCATTTATATCACATGATTAATCTTCAAAAGATTATATGTTAATTAGTGTGAAATGTTAATTGTTTTGGTATAAAATATATAAAACGTAACATGTGTTTTGGTCATGTGTTAGCATCCTTGAAAATGTAGAACATACCGAAGGAATGCCCCACAGTAGTGTCAACATAACAGTGTGAAGAAAAGGTAATACAGAAGTAATGCCCAATAGGAATGTTCACATAACAGTATCAACAAAAAGTAATATCAAAGGAATGCCCCACAGTAGTGTCAACATAACAGTTTGAAGAATAAGTAATACAGAAGTAATGCCCCACAGTTGTGTCCACTATAACAATATGAAAAAAAAGTAATCGGAAGCAATGCCCCATAGTAGTGTCCACATAACAGTATACACAAAAAGTAATACTGGAGAAATGCCCCACAGTAGTGTCCACATAACTGTATAAACAAAAAATGATACAGAAGTTATGCCCCACAGTAGTGTTCACATCACAGTGTCAGAATAAAAAAGTAAAACAGAAGTAATGCCCCATGGTAGTGTCAATAGTGAAGAAAAAGTAGTACAGAAGTAAGGCCCCACAGTAGTGTCAACATAACAGTATAAACGAAATGAAATACCGAGAGAATGCCCCACAGTATTGTCCACATAACAGTATAAACAAAAAGTAATACTGAAGGAATGCCTCACAGTAGTGTCCACATAAAAGTATAAACAAAAAGTAATACTGAAGGAATGCCCCACAGTAGTGTCCACATAACAGTATAAACAAAAAGTAATACTGAAGGAATGCCTCATAGTAGTGTCCACATAACAGTATAAACAAAAAGTAATACAGAAGTGATGCCCTTCAGTAGGTCTACATCAAAGTATTTACAAAAAGTAATACCGAAGGAATGCCCCACAGTACATAGTGCCCACATAACAGTATAAACAAAAAGTAATACTGAAGGAATGCCCCCACAGTAGTGTCAACATAACAGTATAAACAAAAAGTAATACTGAAGGAATGCCTCAAAGTAGTGTCCACTTAAAAGTACAAACAAAAGTAATACTGAAGGAATGCCCCACAGTAGTGTCCACATAACAGTATAAACAAAAAGTAATACCAAAGTAATGCCCCACAGTAGTGTCCACTAAACAGTATAAACAAAAATAATACTGAAGGAATGCTCCACAGTAGTGTCCACATAACAGTATAAACAAAAAGTAATACAGAAGGAATGCCTCACAGAAGTGTCCACTAAACAGTATAAACAAAAAGTAATACTGAAGGAATGCCCCCACAGTAGTGTCAACATAACAGTATAAACAAAAAGTAATACTGAAGGAATGCCTCAAAGTAGTGTCCACTTAAAAGTACAAACAAAAAGTAATACTGAAAGAATGCCCCACAGTAGTGTCCACATAACAGTATAAACAAAAAGTAATACCAAAGTAATGCCCCACAGTAGTGTCCACTAAACAGTATAAACAAAAATAATACTGAAGGAATGCTCCACAGTAGTGCCCACATAACAGTATAAACAAAAAGTCATACAGAAGGAATGCCTCACAGTAGTGTCCACTTAACAGTATAAACAAAAAGTAATACTGAAGGAATGCCCCACAGTAGTGTCCACATAACAGTATAAACAAAAAGTAATACAGAAGGAATGCCCCACAGTAGTGTACACTTATCAGTATAAACAAAAAGTCATACTGAAGGAATGCCCCACAGTAGTGTCCACATAACAGTATAAACAAAAAGTAATACAGAAGGAATGCCCAACACTAGTGTCCACTTAACAGTAGAAACAAAAAGTAATACTGAAAGAATGCCCCACAGTAGTGTCCACATAACAGAATAAACAAAAAGTAATAAAGAAATAATGCCCCTCAGTAGTGTCAACAAAACAGTATAAACAAAAAGTAGTACAGAAGTGATGGCCCTCAGTAGGTCTACATAAAAGTATTAACAAAAAATAATACAGAAGGAATGCCCCACAGTACATAGTGCCCACATAACAGTATAAACAAAAAGTAATACTGAAGGAATGCCCCCACAGTAGTGTCAACATAACAGTATAAACAAAAAGTAATACAGAAGGAATGCCTCACAGTAGTGTCCACTTAACAGTATAAACAAAAAGTAATACTGAAGGAATGCCCCACAGTAGTGTCAGCATAACAGTTTAAACAAAAAGTAATACAGAAGGAATGCCCCACAGTAGTGTCCACTTAACAGTATAAAAAAAGTAACACTGAAGGAGTGACCCACAGTAGTGTCCACATAACAGTATAAACAAAAAGTAATACCACAGTAATGCACCACAGTAGTGTCCACTTTACAGTATAAACAAAAATAATACCGAAGGAATGCCCCACAGTAGTGTCCACATAACAGTATAAACAAAAAGTAAAACTGAAGGAATGCCTCACCGTAGTGTCCACTTATCAGTATAAACAAAAAGCAATACTGAAGGAATGCCCCACAGTAGTGTCCACATAACAGTATAAACAAAAAGTAATACAGAAGGAATGCCCCACAGTAGTGTCCACTTAACAGTATAAACAAAAAGTTATACTGAAGGAATGCCCCACAGTAGTGTCCAAATAACAGTATAAACAAAAAGTAATAAAAAAATAATGCCCCTCAGTAGTGTCAACATAACAGTATAAACAAAAAGTAATTCAGAAGTGATGCCCCTCAGTAGGTCTACATAAAAGTATTTACAAAAAGTAATACAGAAGAAATGCCCCACAGTACATAGTGCCCTCATAACAGTATAATCAAAAAGTAATACTGAAGGAATGCCCCCACAGTAGTGTCAACATAACAGTATAAACAAAAATTAATACAGAAGGAATGCCTCACAGTTGTGTCCACTCAACAATATAAACAAAAAGTAATACTGAAGGAATGCCCCACAGTAGTGTCCACATAACAGTATAAACAAAAAGTAATACAGAAGGAATGCCCCACAGTAGTATCCACTTAACAGTATAAACAAAAAGTAATAATGAAGGAATGCCCCATAGTAGTGTCCACATGACAGTATAATCAAAAAGTAATACCAAACGAATACCCCACAGTAGTGTCCAATTAACAGTATAAACAAAAAGTAATACTGAAGGAATGCCCCACATTAGTGTCCACATAACAGTATAAACAAAAAGTAATACAGAAGGAATGCCCCACAGTAATGTCCACATAACAGTATAAACAAAATGTAATACCAAAGGAATGCCCCACAGTAGTGTAGTGTCCACTTAACAGTATAAACAAAAAGTAATACTGAAGGAATGCCCCACAGTAGTGTTAACATATCATTGTAAAGAAAAAGTAATACAGAAGTAATGCCCCACAGTAGTGTCCATATAACAGTATAATCAAAAAATAATACAGAAATAATGCCCCTCAGTAGTGTCAACATAGCAGTATAAACAAAAAATAATGCAGAAGTAATGCCCCTCAGTAGGTCTACCTAAAAGTATTAACAAAAAGTAATACCGAAGGAATGCCCCGCAGTACAAAGTGCCCACATAACAGTATAAACAAAAAGTAATACTGAAGGAATGCCCCCACAGTAGTGTCAACATAACAGTATAAACAAAAAGTAATACAGAAGTAATGCCCCACAGTAGTGTCCACATCACAGTGTCAGAATAAAAAAGTAAAACAGAAGTAATGCCCCATGGTAGTGTCAATAGTGAAGAAAAAGTAGCACAGAAGTAAGGCCCCACAGTAGTGTCAACATAACAGTATAAACAAAGTGAAATACCGAGAGAATGCCCCACAGTATTGTCCACATAACAGTATAAACAAAAAGTAATACTGAAGGAATGCCTCACAGTAGTGTCCACATTAAAGTATAAACAAAAAGTAATACTGAAGGAATGCCCCACAGTAGTGTCCACATAACAGTATAAACAAAAAGTAATACTGAAGGAATGCCTCATAGTAGTGTCCACATAACAGTATTAACAAAAAGTAATACAGAAGTGATGCCCTTCAGTAGGTCTACATAAAAGTATTAACAAAAAGTAATACCGAAGGAATGCCCCACAGTACATAGTGCCCACATAACAGTATAAACAAAAAGTAATACTGAAGGAATGCCCCCACAGTAGTGTCAACATAACAGTATAAACAAAAAGTAATACATAATGAATGCCTCAAAGTAGTGTCCACTTAAAAGTACAAACAAAAAGTAATACTGAAGGAATGCCTCACAGTAGTGTCCACATAACAGTATAAACAAAAAGTAATACCAAAGTAATGCCCCACAGTAGTGTCCACTAAACAGTATAAACTAAAATAATACTGAAGGAATGCTCCACAGTAGTGTCCACATAACAGTATAAACAAAAAATAATACAGAAGGAATGCCTCACAGTAGTGTCCACTTAACAGTATAAACAAAAAGTAATACTGAAGGAATGCCCCACAGTAGTGTCCACATAACAGTATAAACAAAAAGTAATACAGAAGGAATGCCCCACAGTAGTGTACACTTATCAGTATAAGCAAAAAGTAATACTGAAGGAATGCCCCACAGTAGTGTCCACATAACAGTATAAACAAAAAGTAATACAGAAGGAATGCCCCACAGTAGTGTCCACTTAACAGTAGAAACAAAAAGTAATACTGAAAGAATGCCCCACAGTAGTGTCCACATAACAGAATAAACAAAAAGTAATAAAGAAATAATGCCCCTCAGTAGTGTCAACAAAACAGTATCAACAAAAAGTAGTACAGAAGTGATGCCCCTCAGTAGGTCTACATCAAAGTATTAACAAAAAGTAATACAGAAGGAATGCCCCACAGTACATAGTGCCCACATAACAGTATAAACAAAAAGTAATACTGAAGGAATGCCCCCACAGTAGTGTCAACATAACAGTATAAACAAAAAGTAATACAGAAGGAATGCCTCACAGTAGTGTCCACTTAACAGTATAAACAAAAAGTAATACTGAAGGAATGCCCCACAGTAGTGTCAGCATAACAGTTTAAACAAAAAGTAATACAGAAGGAATGCCCCACAGTAGTGTCCACTTAACAGTATAAACAAAAAGTAATACTGAAGGAATGCCCCACAGTAGTGTAGTGTCCACTTAACAGTATAAACAAAAAGTAATACTGAAGGAATGCCCCACAGTAGTGTCCACTTTACAGTATAAACAAAAATAATACTGAAGGAATAACCCACAGTAGTGTCCACATAACAGTATAAACAAAACGTAATACTGAAGGAATGCCTCACAGTAGTGTCCACTTATCAGTTTAAACAAAAAGCAATACTGAAGGAATGCCCCACAGTAGTGTCCACATAACAGTATAAACAAAAAGTAATACAGAAGGAATGCCCCACAGTAGTGTCCACTTAACAGTATAAACAAAAAGTAATACTGAAGGAATGCCCCACAGTAGTGTCCACATAACAGTATAAACAAAAAGTAATAAAAAAATAATGCCCCACAGTAGTGTCAACATAACAGTATAAACAAAAAGTAATTCAGAAGTGATGCCCCTCAGTAGGTCTACATAAAAGTATTAACAAAAAGTAATACAGAAGAAATGCCCCACAGTACATAGTGCCCTCATAACAGTATAAACAAAAAGTAATACTGAAGGAATGCCCCCACAGTAGTGTCAACATAACAGTATAAACAAAAATTAATACAGAAGGAATGCCTCACAGTTGTGTCCCTCAACAGTATAAACAAAAAGTAATACTGAAGGAATGCCCCACAGTAGTGTCCACATAACAGTATAAACAAAAAGTAATACAGAAGGAATGCCCCACAGTAGTGTCCACTTAACAGTATAAACAAAAAGTAATACTGAAGGAATGCCCCATAGTAGTGCCCACATGACAGTATAAACAAAAAGTAATACCAAAGGAATGCCCCACAGTAGTGTCCACTTAACAGTATAAAAAAAAATTAATACTGAAGGAATGCCCCACAGTAGTGTCCACATAACAGTATAAACAAAAAGTAATACAGAAGGAATGCCCCACAGTAGTGTCCACATAACAGTATAAACAAAATGTAATACCAAAGGAATGCCCCACAGTAGTGTAGTGTCCACTTAACAGTATAAACAAAAAGTAATACTGAAGGAATGCCCCACAGTAGTGTTAACATATCATTGTAAAGAAAAAGTAATACAGAAGTAATGCCCCACAGTAGTGTCCACATAACAGTATAAACAAAAAGTTATACCAAAGGAATGCCCCGCAGTTGTGTCCACATAACAGTATAAACAGAAAGTAATACAGACATAATGCCCCTCAGTAGTGTCAACATAGCAGTATAAACAAAAAATAATGCAGAAGTAATGCCCCTCAGTAGGTCTACCGTAAAGTATTAACAAAATGTAATACCGAAGGAATGCCCGGCAGTACATAGTGCCCACATAACAGTATAAACAAAAAGTAATACTGAAGGAATGCCCCCACAGTAGTGTCAACATAACAGTTTAAACAAAAAGTAATACAGAAGAAATGCCTCACAGTAGTGTCCACTTAACAGTATAAACAAAAAGTAATACTGAAGGAATGCCCCACAGTAGTGTTCACATAACAGTATAAACAAAAAGTAATACAGAAGGAATGCCCCACAGTAGTGTCCACTTAACAGTAGAAACAATAAGTAATACTGAAGGAATGCCCCACAGTAGTGTCCACATAACAGTATAAACAAAAAGTAATAAAGAAATAATGCCCTTCAGTAGTGTCCACTTAACAGTATAAACAAAAAGTAATACTGAAGGAATGCCCATAAGTAGTGTCCACTTAACAGTATAAACAAAAAGTAATACAGAAGGAATACCCCACAGTAGTGTCCACATAACAGTATAAACAAAAAGTAATACAGAAGGAATGCCCCACAGAAGTGTCCACTTAACAGTATCAACAAAAAGTAATACTGAAGGAATGCCCCACAGTAGTGTCTACATAAAAGTATTAACAAAAAGTAATTCAGAAGAAATGCCCCACAGTACATAGTGCCCTCATAACAGTATAAACAAAAAGTAATACTGAAGGAATGCCCCCACAGTAGTGTCAACATAACAGTATAAACAAAAATTAATACAGAAGGAATGCCTCACAGTTGTGTCCCTCAACAGTATAAACAAAAAGTAATACTGAAGGAATGCCCCACAGTAGTGTCCACATAACAGTATAAACAAAAAGTAATACAGAAGGAATGCCCCACAGTAGTGTCCACTTAACAGTATAAACAAAAAGTAATACTGGAGGAATGCCCCATAGTAGTGTCCACATGACAGTATAAACAAAAAGTAATACCAAAGGAATGCCCCACAGTAGTGTCCACTTAACAGTATAAAAAAAAAGTAATACTGAAGGAATGCCCCACAGTAGTGTAGTGTCCACTTAACAGTATAAACAAAAAGTAATACTGAAGGAATGCCCCACAGTAGTGTCCACTTTACAGTATAAACAAAAATAATACTGAAGGAATAACCCACAGTAGTGTCCACATAACAGTATAAACAAAACGTAATACTGAAGGAATGCCTCACAGTAGTGTCCACTTATCAGTTTAAACAAAAAGCAATACTGAAGGAATGCCCCACAGTAGTGTCCACATAACAGTATAAACAAAAAGTAATACAGAAGGAATGCCCCACAGTAGTGTCCACTTAACAGTATAAACAAAAAGTAATACTGAAGGAATGCCCCACAGTAGTGTCCACATAACAGTATAAACAAAAAGTAATAAAAAAATAATGCCCCACAGTAGTGTCAACATAACAGTATAAACAAAAAGTAATTCAGAAGTGATGCCCCTCAGTAGGTCTACATAAAAGTATTAACAAAAAGTAATACAGAAGAAATGCCCCACAGTACATAGTGCCCTCATAACAGTATAAACAAAAAGTAATACTGAAGGAATGCCCCCACAGTAGTGTCAACATAACAGTATAAACAAAAATTAATACAGAAGGAATGCCTCACAGTTGTGTCCCTCAACAGTATAAACAAAAAGTAATACTGAAGGAATGCCCCACAGTAGTGTCCACATAACAGTATAAACAAAAAGTAATACAGAAGGAATGCCCCACAGTAGTGTCCACTTAACAGTATGAACAAAAAGTAATACTGAAGGAATGCCCCATAGTAGTGTCCACATGACAGTATAAACAAAAAGTAATACCAAAGGAATGCCCCACAGTAGTGTCCACTTAACAGTATAAAAAAAAATTAATACTGAAGGAATGCCCCACAGTAGTGTCCACATAACAGTATAAACAAAAAGTAATACAGAAGGAATGCCCCACAGTAGTGTCCACATAACAGTATAAACAAAATGTAATACCAAAGGAATGCCCCACAGTAGTGTAGTGTCCACTTAACAGTATAAACAAAAAGTAATACTGAAGGAATGCCCCACAGTAGTGTTAACATATCATTGTAAAGAAAAAGTAATACAGAAGTAATGCCCCACAGTAATGTCCACATAACAGTATAAACAAAAAGTTATACCAAAGGAATGCCCCACAGTTGTGTCCACATAACAGTATAAACAGAAAGTAATACAGACATAATGCCCCTCAGTAGTGTCAACATAGCAGTATAAACAAAAAATAATGCAGAAGTAATGCCCCTCAGTAGGTCTACCGTAAAGTATTAACAAAATGTAATACCGAAGGAATGCCCGGCAGTACATAGTGCCCACATAACAGTATAAACAAAAAGTAATACTGAAGGAATGCCCCCACAGTAGTGTCAACATAACAGTTTAAACAAAAAGTAATACAGAAGAAATGCCTCACAGTAGTGTCCACTTAACAGTATAAACAAAAAGTAATACTGAAGGAATGCCCCACAGTAGTGTTCACATAACAGTATAAACAAAAAGTAATACAGAAGGAATGCCCCACAGTAGTGTCCACTTAACAGTAGAAACAATAAGTAATACTGAAGGAATGCCCCACAGTAGTGTCCACATAACAGTATAAACAAAAAGTAATAAAGAAATAATGCCCTTCAGTAGTGTCCACTTAACAGTATAAACAAAAAGTAATACTGAAGGAATGCCCATAAGTAGTGTCCACTTAACAGTATAAACAAAAAGTAATACAGAAGGAATACCCCACAGTAGTGTCCACATAACAGTATAAACAAAAAGTAATACAGAAGGAATGCCCCACAGAAGTGTCCACTTAACAGTATCAACAAAAAGTAATACTGAAGGAATGCCCCACAGTAGTGTCTACATAAAAGTATTAACAAAAAGTAATTCAGAAGAAATGCCCCACAGTACATAGTGCCCTCATAACAGTATAAACAAAAAGTAATACTGAAGGAATGCCCCCACAGTAGTGTCAACATAACAGTATAAACAAAAATTAATACAGAAGGAATGCCTCACAGTTGTGTCCCTCAACAGTATAAACAAAAAGTAATACTGAAGGAATGCCCCACAGTAGTGTCCACATAACAGTATAAACAAAAAGTAATACAGAAGGAATGCCCCACAGTAGTGTCCACTTAACAGTATAAACAAAAAGTAATACTGGAGGAATGCCCCATAGTAGTGTCCACATGACAGTATAAACAAAAAGTAATACCAAAGGAATGCCCCACAGTAGTGTCCACTTAACAGTATAAAAAAAAATTAATACTGAAGGAATAACCCACAGTAGTGTCCACATAACAGTATAAACAAAAAGTAATACAGAAGGAATGCCCCACAGTAGTGTCCACATAACAGTATAAACAAAATGTAATACCAAAGGAATGCCCCACAGTAGTGTAGTGTCCACTTAACAGTATAAACAAAAAGTAATACTGAAGGAATGCCCCACAGTAGTGTTAACATATCATTGTAAAGAAAAAGTAATACAGAAGTAATGCCCCACAGTAGTGTCCACATAACAGTATAAACAAAAAGTTATACCAAAGGAATGCCCCACAGTTGTGTCCACATAACAGTATAAACAGAAAGTAATACAGAAATAATGCCCCTCAGTAGTGTCAACATAGCAGTATAAACAAAAAATAATGCAGAAGTAATGCCCCTCAGTAGGTCTACCGTAAAGTATTAACAAAATGTAATACCGAAGGAATGCCCGGCAGTACATAGTGCCCACATAACAGTATAAACAAAAAGTAATACTGAAGGAATGCCCCCACAGTAGTGTCAACATAACAGTTTAAACAAAAAGTAATACAGAAGAAATGCCTCACAGTAGTGTCCACTTAACAGTATAAACAAAAAGTAATACTGAAGGAATGCCCCACAGTAGTGTTCACATAACAGTATAAACAAAAAGTAATACAGAAGGAATGCCCCACAGTAGTGTCCACTTAACAGTAGAAACAATAAGTAATACTGAAGGAATGCCCCACAGTAGTGTCCACATAACAGTATAAACAAAAAGTAATAAAGAAATAATGCCCTTCAGTAGTGTCCACTTAACAGTATAAACAAAAAGTAATACTGAAGGAATGCCCATAAGTAGTGTCCACTTAACAGTATAAACAAAAAGTAATACAGAAGGAATACCCCACAGTAGTGTCCACATAACAGTATAAACAAAAAGTAATACAGAAGGAATGCCCCACAGTAGTGTCCACTTAACAGTATCAACAAAAAGTAATACTGAAGGAATGCCCCACAGTAGTGTCCACATAACAGTATAAACAAAAAGTAATACCGAAGGAATGTCCCACAGTAGTGTCCACTTAACAGTATAAACAAAAAGTAATACCAAAGGAATGCCCCACAGTAGTGTCCACATAACAGTATAAACAAAAAGTAATACAGAAGCAATGCCCCACAGTAGTGTTAACATATCATTGTAAAGGAAAAGTAATACAGAAGGAATGCCCCACAGTTGTGTCCACATAACAGTATAAACAAAAAGTTATACCGAAGGAATGCCCCACAGTTGTGTCCACATAACAGTATAAACAGAAAGTAAAACAGAAATAATGCCCCTCAGTAGTGTCAACATAACAGTATAAACAAAAAAGTAATACAGAAGTAATGCCCCTCAGTAGGTCTACATAAAAGTATTAACAAAAAGAAATACAGAAGGAATGCCCCGCAGTACATAGTGCCCACATAACAGTATAAACAAAAAGGAATACTGAAGGAAGGCCCCCACAGTAGTGTCAACATAACAGTTTCAACAAAAAGTACTACAGAAGTAATGCCACACAATAGTGTCTGCATAAAAGTATAAACAAAAAATAACACTAAAGGAATGCTCCACAGTAGTGTCCACATCACAGTTTAAATAAAAATGAATACAGAAGTAATGCCCCACAGTAGTGTTCACATTACAGTATCAACAAAAAGTAAAACAGAAGTAATGCCCAACAGTAGTGTCCACACCACAGTATAAACAAATGGTAAAACAAAAGTCATGCCCCACAGTAGTGTCCACATTACAGTATAAACAAAAAGTAAAACAGAAGTAATGCCCCACAGTAGTGTCCACATTACAGTATAAACAAAAAGTAAAACAGAAGTAATGCCCCACAGTAGTGTCCACATTACAGTATAAACAAAGAGTAAAACAGAAGTAATGCCCCACAGTAGTGTCCACATCACAGTATAAACAAAATGTAAAACAGAAGTAATGCCCAACAGTAGTGTCCACATCACAGTATAAACATAAAGTAATACAGGTAGTATAGAAGAAACAATGCCCCATAGTAGTGTCCACATACGTTAAACACAACTTAATATGTTCATGTCCCTTATGCCTACAACGAACTTGCCAGTTGTTATTGTCTCTTACGTCTATAACGACACGGGTTGAAATTCAACAGTTTGTCTCATAGTATCTGTCCCTCATCGCTGATTCAAGTGGGAATGTTACCAGTAACGTGTGAAGATGTGTATTTAATGAACCTATCAGTTGATAACGACCCCACACTCTCCCTTTTAATGTCACTAAAGCCACAAATTTACAATGGTTCCAATTTAGAATTAATCACAGAATTCTTGGAACAAACTTATTGCTTAAAAAAATGGAGATTAACGAATCCGATGTATGTTCCTTTTGTCAAAGAGAAACCAAAACTATTAAACATATATTTATTGATTGCATAGTAACGCAACAATCTTAAAAGTTTTAAAAATCATCTGAATGAAAAGTGCAATACAATAAATACAGACTGGTCATCTTCAGACATCATCTTTGGCAGTATGAAATTAGAAACTGTTTTGAATAGGCTGCTGTATACTGCTAAACATTGCATATACTTTCAAAAAATGAAAAAACAATATTCCTATTTTTGAACTATTTAAACACTATATTAAAATGTTGTATGAAACCGAACGATGTATTGCCAAAAATAACCTTGAGGAGGAAAAAATTTGATATTTTATGGAACCTGTACATTCCCCTTATATCTTAAAAATAAAGACTATTAATTGTACATTTTTCACAGATTCATGTATGATAAAAGATGTCCTCCAGGTTGGCCTCATTGTTAATTTTGTGGAGACAGAACTTGAGTGAAAATCTCCAGCTGCTTCGTTTTTTTTATATTGTTTTTTTTTCTATACTTATATATTGTTTTATAGTCATCCAACTTCTGTTTTTATTTCTCATTAAAAGAAAAGTGTTTATATAACAATTTTACAACTTTTACATCTTGTCATACAACACATGTTCATTCTAATTAGAGTTTATCTTATTTGTGAAACCAAATTTTGCAATAATATAAGATCTTAATTACTGTTTACATGAATAGTATAGCCTATATATTTTTGTGTCACGAATGGAATCATTATAATTATAAGGGACTCTGTTAAACTACAACTATCTACTTGGAAATAGTGTTTACACATGTACACTCTTAATCATGTTTCTTTCAAAACAGTTGTTGCATTTTTTTATTTTTTAATATTTGATTTTTAAAAAAACAATAACAAAAAGATCCTTACACTACACATCTGTTTCTCTTGAATATTGACATATAATTTTGTTACTCATTCTTTCTGTATATTTATATATATATTTTACATAATGTATTAGCTTGTATGTGGATATGACTAATTTTTTTATGAAATATATGCAAATGAGAAAAATATTACACTAATATTCAACAAATCCAAAAACTGAAAACACATGTTTTATAAAATTTAAGAAGTAGGTTATTCTTTTGTGTTTTCTGATTCTCAAATAAAGTTGAATTTTACTAGAAAAATATTAAAAGAACCGAGGTATCTTTGATATTTTTTTAATGTCTCTCCTGGCTTTCGATAAACACCATCAATTAATACACAGAAAATTGTGTTTATAAACTGTTCCAATTATAGATACCTCTAATAAACATAAACACACAAAAACAACCCCAATATGATAAAATTCATGTAATTAATGTCACTATAATTTTTCTGTAAAAAGGGATACACCAAAATACATATTTAATATTTAGTAAGGTTCTACACCAAACCAACCACTATAGACTTAAGAGAAAAAAATCTCCTGAAGTCATTAGACAACATAATTTTCTTATATTATCGTCTGCTGTGTCAAATTGTATTTTATTTTCTGTTTGATTTTTGCTTTAGCTCAAGCTATGGTTTATAGTTTGTTGAGACTGGTGTGTCCCTTTAAGATTAATACATATATATATTTATATGAATGTATGTTACAACTTGACTAATACATATATTTGTACGGTTTGTTGAGGGATGGCCATCCCCGACCCTCACAAACCTATTACGGGGTGATTAAATGGATCACTTGTTAGTGATTGAAATTAAAAAAAATGATGTTAACCCTTTGTCGGCATAATCACACATGTGTAATATGACTCAGGCGTTTTAATGTTATGCAAAACCATTTTATAATGTTAGTAAAAATTTCTAACTTAATGATCACGCAGGTATTTATCCTGTGTCATGTTCTCATTGACTTGAGTGCATTCATTTCGAAATAACAAAACGATCAGATTTCAAAAATCAAAATATTTTTCAAAAAAGTTATTCAAAATATCCCTTCCTTTTAACATGATAATATCATTGATACAATGGATAGTAGGAGAGGACCTGGGTAAGTGTGGAGATTGCATCAAGTAAATGTCTCACTACACAGTTACGCCCCCTTTTTTCCCCACAATAACAAGATTCTTTTGCTTAAAAACAAGGCCTATGTAATTTGGGTTTGAAATATTTTTAAAATGGTTCATAGTAGCTGTGACTTCTTGCTGCAGGTGAGTAGAGCAAAAGTTGGTATAGCATATATACTGCAATAAGATATCACGGGTGTTAAAAAAGTGACTTTTATAGGATTTCATAGTATTGCATGTATTTATGAGCATTTGAGGTCTTCTATTTTAAAAAAAATATCTCAGGGTGTCACTGCACCCACTTTAGAAAAAATCCAACCTGGTCAATCTACCAGTTACTGTGCATTTTTATGTGGGTTTACATTCCTGCTATGAAACAGACAAAAAATTATATTTGGAATTCTTTTTTTACCATGGAAATTCTAGACGTTATTTTATATAGAACAAAGAACAAAATTCAACTGTGTAGTGAGACCTAAAGGAAATAAGTACATGTAGGTATTCTTACTGGAAATCATTAACATACACAACACACATGGCTGTTAGGCAAATAAAAAGCATGCACGTCAAAATGTCAAAATTTTAGTTTAAAACATATATCAACAGAGATTATATTTAGTTTATAAATGAATTAAAAGGGTTTCACTGGCGATTTTAGAGGACTAAAAGGCGGTCTGGATCGAACCCCCACTGCAACTGTTTTTTTTTCAAAAATCACTAAAACACATTTTTTTGTATGAAAAATAATGCTCGAGTGTGTTGGACGCCCTTGAAATCTGGTGGACACCCGCCTTTGCATATGAGTTTATGTACAAATTATTTAAGAATAAATGTGACTGTTTTTAAAAAAAGAGAAAGAGACAGACACTAGCCTCCATCCCCTGAAACATGGTCACTGAAATTAGTTTCTGATCGTGAGCCAGACTACCACTGGGTGTACTAAAAATGATTGGCGAAAATAATTTGCAAACGTTCCGGAACATTTGAGAAGTGTTGTTAATTGGTAGTTCTATGTTTATATTTCGTGGCCAGCCAGGTATTTTGGTGCGTTTTAATATATCGCCGTGGCCGGCCAGGTATGTTGTTGCGTTTGATTATATCACCGTGGCTAGCCAGGTATGTTGGTGCATTTGATTATATCGCCGTGGCCAGACAGGTATGTTGGTGCGTTTGATTATATCACTGTGGCCAGCCAGGTATGTTGGTGCATTTGATTCTATCGCAGTGGCTAGCCACGTATGTTGGTGCATTTGATTATATTGCCGTGGTCAGACAGGTATGTTGGTGCATTTGATCATATCACCGTGGCTAGCCAGGTATGTTGGTGCATTTGGTTATATCACCGTGGTCAGACAGGTATGTTAATGCGATTGATTATATCGCCGTTGCCAGCCAGGTATGTTGATTTGTTTGAATATATTGCCATGGCCAGCCAGGTATGTTGGTTTGTTTGGTTATATCAGTATGGCCAGCCAGGTACGTTTGTGCGTTTGATTATATTGCCGTGGCCAGCCAGGTATGTTGGTGCGTTTGATTATATCGCCGTGGCCGGCCAGGTATGTTGGTTTGTTTGATTATATCCCTGTTGCCGGCCAGGTATGTTGGTTTGTTTGATTATATCATCATGGCCAGCCAGGTATGTTGGTTTGTTTTAATATATCGCCTTGGCCAGCCAGGTTTGTTGGTGCGTTTGTTTATATCGCCGTGGCCAACCAGGTATGTTGGTTCGTTTGATTATATCACCATGGCCAGACAGGTATGTTGGTGCGTTTGATGATATCGCCGTGGCCAGCCAGATATGTTGGTGCGTTTGATTACATCGCCGTGGCTAGCCAGGTATGTTGCTTTGTTTGAATATATCGCCATGGCCTGCCAGGTATGTTGGTTTGTTTGATTATATCGTCATGGCCAGCCAGGTATGTTGGTTTGTTTGATTATATCGCCATGACCAAACAGGTATGTTGGTGCGTTTGATTATATCGCCGTTGCCAGACAGGTATGTTGGTGCATTTGATTATATCACCATGGCCAGCCAGGTATGTTGATGCGTTTGATTATATCACTGTGGCCAGCCAGGTATGTTGGTGCATTTGATTATATCACCGTGGCCAGCCAGGTATGTTGGTGCGTTTGATTATATCACTGTGGCCAGCCAAGCATGTTGATGCATTTGATTATATCACTGTGGCCAGCCACGTATGTTGGTGCATTTGATTATATTGCCGTGGTCAGAAAGGTATGTTGGTGCATTTGTTTATATCGCTGCAGCCAGCTAGGTATGTTGGTGCATTTGATTATATCACTGTGGCTAGCCAGGTATGTTGGTGCATTTGATTATATCGCCGTGGCCAGACAGGTATGTTGGTGCATTTGATTATATCACTGTGGCCAGCCAGGTATGTTGGTGCATTTGATTCTATCGCAGTGGCTAGCCACGTATGTTGGTGCATTTGATTATATTGCCGTGGTCAGACAGGTATGTTGGTGCGTTTGATTATATCGCCGTGGCTACCCACGTATGTTGGTGCATTTGATTATATCGCCGCGATCAGACAGGTATGTTGGTGCGATTGAATATATCGCCGTGGCCAGCCAGGTATGTTGATTTGTTTGAATATATTGCCATGACCAGCCAGGTATGTTGGTGCGTTTGGTTATATCGTTATGGCCAGCCAGGTATGTTTGTGCGTTTGATTATATCGCCGTTGGCAGCCAGGTATGTTGGTGCGTTTGATTTTATTGCCGTGGCCGGCCAGGTATGTTGGTGTGTTTGATTATATCGCTGTTGCCGGCCAGGTATGTTGGTTTGTTTGATTTTATCATCATGGCCAGCCAGGTATGTTCGTTTGTTTTAATATATCGCCATGGCCAGCCAGGTTTGTTGGTGCGTTTGTTTATATCGCCGTGGCCGGCCAGGTATGTTGGTGCGTTTAATTATATCACCGTGGCTAGCCAGGTATGTTGGTGCATTTGATTATATCGCCGTGGCCAGACAGGTATGTTGATGCGTTTGTTTATATCGCCGCAGCCAGCCAGGTATGTTGGTGCATTTGATTATATCACTGTGGATAGCCAGGTATGTTGGTGCATTTGATTATATCGCCGTGGCCAGACAGGTATGTTGGTGCGTTTGATTATATCACTGTGGCCAGCCAGGTATGTTGGTGCATTTGATTCTATCGCAGTGGCTAGCCACGTATGTTGGTGCATTTGATTATATTGCCGTGGTCAGACAGGTATGTTGGTGCGTTTGATTATATCGCCGTGGCCAGCCAGGTATGTTGGTGCATTTGATTATATCGCCGTGATCAGACAGGTATGTTGGTGCAATTGATTATATCGCCGTGGCTAGCCAGGTATGTTGATTTGTTTGAATATATTGCCATGACCAGCCAGGTATGTTGGTTTGTTTGGTTATATCGTTATGGCCAGCCAGGTATGTTTGTGCGTTTGATTATATCGCCGTGGCCAGCCAGGTATGTTGGTGCGTTTGATTTTATTGCCGTGGCCGGCCAGGTATGTTGGTGTGTTTGATTATATCGCTGTTGCTGGCCAGGTATGCCGGTTTGTTTGATTATATCATCATGGCCAGCCAGGTATGTTGGTTTGTTTTAATATATCGCCGTGGCCGGCCAGGTATGTTGTTGCGTTTGATTATATCACCGTGGCTAGCCAGGTATGTTGGTGCATTTGATTATATCGCCGTGGCCAGACAGGTATGTTGGTGCGTTTGATTATATCACTGTGGCCAGCCAGGTATGTTGGTGCATTTGATTCTATCGCAGTGGCTAGCCACGTATGTTGGTGCATTTGATTATATTGCCGTGGTCAGACAGGTATGTTGGTGCATTTGATCATATCACCGTGGCTAGCCAGGTATGTTGGTGCATTTGGTTATATCACCGTGGTCAGACAGGTATGTTAATGCGATTGATTATATCGCCGTTGCCAGCCAGGTATGTTGATTTGTTTGAATATATTGCCATGGCCAGCCAGGTATGTTGGTTTGTTTGGTTATATCAGTATGGCCAGCCAGGTATGTTTGTGCGTTTGATTATATTGCCGTGGCCAGCCAGGTATGTTGGTGCGTTTGATTATATCGCCGTGGCCGGCCAGGTATGTTGGTTTGTTTGATTATATCCCTGTTGCCGGCCAGGTATGTTGGTTTGTTTGATTATATCATCATGGCCAGCCAGGTATGTTGGTTTGTTTTAATATATCGCCATGGCCAGCCAGGTTTGTTGGTGCGTTTGTTTATATCGCCGTGGCCAACCAGGTATGTTGGTGCGTTTGATGATATCGCCGTGGCCAGCCAGGTATGTTTGTTTGTTTGAATATATCGCTTTGGCCAGCCAGGTATGTTGGTGCTTTTGATTATATTACTATGGCCAGCCAGGTATGTTGGTGCATTTGATTATATTGCCGTGGCCAGCCAGGTATGTTTGTTTGTTTGAATATATCACTGTGGCCAGCCAGGTATGTTTGTGCATTTGATTATATCGCCTTAGCCGGCCAGGTATGTTGGTGCGTTGTTTTATATCGCCTCGGCCAGCCAGGTATGTTGGTTTGTTTGAATATATCGCCATGGCCTGCCAGGTTTGTTGGTTTGTTTGATTATATCGCCATGGCCAGTCAGGTGTGTTGGTGCGTTTCATTATATTGCCGTGGCCAGCCAGGTATGTTGGTGTGTTAGAATTTATCGCCGTTGCCAACCAGGTATGTTGATGCGTTTGATTATATCACCGTGGCCAACCAGATATGTTGGTGCATTTGATTATATCGCCGTGGCCATCCAGGTATGTTGGTGCATCAGAGCTAAGGGGTTTTTTTTTTTTTACTTTTTATCTCCAAAAAAGTTTCAAACTTATTTCTAGAGGTAAAATATTTGGTGAGTCCGAAAATACATTTCTTAGTAACGGCTGTTGTCACAAAAGTTGTTGAAACGCTTTGTCACAACCGCAAGATGTCCGCCAAAATAGCCGCCACATATTGAAATTCATGTTATGATATAATTATGATCTACAAACTGTTAAAATGTGTATATATTGTGTTGTTGGTCATTGTATGGTATGTGTTAGGGTAAAAAAGACGGTTGAATAATTAAGTCCAAATACATTTAAGGGAAAAAGACCGTAAAAATAAGAAAGAATGACCGTTCTTCTGCAAAAATATGCAAAAAACAGGTTTATGAAAATTTCGTTTTTAAGATATACAGTCAAACCTGTGTAAACGGTCACCTCTATTAAGCAACCACTTGTCTTAAGCAGCCACATTTGTTATTTCCCATGGCTATGCTTTCAGAGCAAATAAACCTGTATTAAGCAACAACCTGTCTTAAAAGGCCAATTATGCTCTTTCCCTTGACTGGCTGCTTAAGACAGGTTTGACTGTAATCTGAAAAAAAAAAAACACACACACCCAACAACAACTGAATATGTTAAATTTAAGCTCTAGTCAACTTTTTTTTGTAGTAAAATTTATTCTAGAGAGATTTTTTTTAAATATTTGGTTATTGGTTCATGCTAAAGAATACAAATATGGGTAAAACTGACAAGGGCACACATTGTATTCATGGTACCGGTTCCTTGAAGTACTTGCCGGTCATGTATGTTTCATTCGATGTTTTTATTTATTTATTTTGTATGGTTTATCATGTTGCTCAACTTTCAATTTTGTTTAACATTGGCTCGGATATCACTTCTTAATTTCTATTTCTTCTCCACTCCGTCATTTTGATGCCGTATATTTTCGTCGCGTGAACAACGAGGATCAGGTCACGACATTTCCAACAAAAATGCTCAATTACGCCTATCCACCGCCTATTAGAGTGACCTTATTTTACTTCACACAGGGCTTTACCAAGAAAATGACAACTTATAAAATAATTTCATGGAAAAAGCCAATTTAAGTGTGCATGAACTTAATCGGCAATGCTTAACTATGTGTACATGAATCGACAACAGATCGGGTAATAACAATTCTTATAGATGTTTGTCATTAAAATAGAAAATAAACATGCGGATTACGACCTTTAACAGTTTAACCAAGTTCATTGAAAAGGCTGGTTTTCATATATGTAACGTTAAAGGTACAGCAAGTAATCAAAAGAACTATTACCCTATCTGCAATTTTACATTTTGGAATTTTGATTCAAACTTATTTCAAAGTATTCGTCAGTAATGTAATAAAATATAGAGTTGATACTTAAGTTGATAATTACAGTTGCCTGTTTAATTAAATATGTATCCTAGTGTAGAAAATTCAACATAACTTCTAACCGGCTTAGCTGTTGATATACTTTCAACGAGAAAATATATCAACAGCAGCTAAGCCTTGGATCAACAAGTATCATAGTTGAAATGAAAATTTATCTTTTAATTTCATCAATTATTAGAGTAAAAAATGTTTTATAAATATCAATTTTATTTTAATGCACGAAGTATAAAGATTTACAAGCATTTAACGAACGATCTGTTGTTATAAAAATCAACAACAAGAGATCTAAATCGTTTGTATTAATTCCCTCAAAATATTTCCTTTCTTCAACAGCAAGCAACCTGTGTGTATTACTTATATTATTTGTGTGTGGGAATATGTGTACGTGGGTTAAAAGAAAATGTAATTTTTATTTACAAAACATTTGTATGTACATGTACTATTGCATCATTCTGTTGCAGTTTTAGCAGCTACATTTGTAACAAGTACACTTAAAACGTGTTGTACGGCATTGTATATACAGACAGTTGGTGTATGCTCACACATAGCCGCCATTCTCTGGTACTTGGGACTGTCCGTACATGAACGTCCAAATGAGAGATATGGAGTCAGAGATTGAGGTTATTATTTGGAGGATGCATTTGATGTTCAACAGACTGTTGACTGTTACATAACCGTAATATTCCGGATAAATCCGTGGAATCAACTAGGGCTCTGCACTAATGTTATTTTCTCTCTGAAACTTGTATTTCTATTCCAATGATATACCAGGGCTATCTTGATCGTATACTTTGTAGCTATATACACTGGTTACTATCATAAGAGGGGAAGGCCGTAACTAATGTGGTGAGCACTTGTGGCCAGACCCTTTTGCCTATTTATTTCAATGTTTCTTGTATGCTTGTAATATGTATATTTGTAAATATATTGGCATTAAAATATGTTTAAACTAAATATATATTGTTGAAGAATAGTTCATTTACATACACAAGTCATGATAATTTTCACTAAATGTACTGTTTACGATCGGCCGTAATGTTGCCAAGTGTACGATTTTGGTATCACCCTAATATGGCCGAGGAATGATCATGGTTTTAGCCATTTTGAATAAGTATCATTCATGCATATTGTACACACCTTCCAGCGCCTCGAGTACCTGCGTCGATTTACTGTTATGCACTACACCACATGCGTATTTTGAATCAGAGTCACTCCGCAAAGCGTTAGCAATAGAGAGAGAGGTGTATTTAGGACGTTTGATAAATTCAATTATATAAATACTTTTTTATACGCATTTGCCATCGTTCATCACTAATTTCTTATCTGGATACTATTTAACTACATAAAATGTCATCAAAGGCGATCGCTGTGATTCTATGTGTAGCTGTTGCATTTGTCCAGATACGGCAAATAGAAACAGCTGATTTAAGTGAAATGGTATTTGATCTTCTGACTATGGATAATATTTTCAAAGCCGGGGAGATGTTGTTGAAATTCATAGAATCAGATGCTGCTACGCGGAAAACAAATGATTTGATTAGGGAAACACAAGCTTTGATAGTGAACTCGAAAGAAGAGATTATTAATGTTGTTGAGTATCAACATAAAATAGCTTATATAGATGATGCTGAGTTAAGTTTTGACGCATTGTTTTCTCAGTTACAGAGCATTACCACAGCCAAAACACCGACGGATACGCAGAGTTACAGAAAAACTTTTAAAAAAAGGTATGAGATAGGCTCAATGGACACAACACTGTTCAATCTGCCCGTTAGACTAACACACAAATCAGCTGGTGGTGACAAGGCCAGCCTTCTTGATATTGTTACTAAACAAATAAAGTGTAACCTCGCCGAACTGAAAAGTTTCCGGAACTACTTCGTAAACGTCGTCGGGAAGGGACTCTATTTGAAATCTGCATACTTGGCGCTATCGGGTCAAATGACCCCTACGCTTAAAGAGGATGAGAGAAAAATATGGAATGCGAAAATATCGGGCATGTATGATGCATTTGACAAGAACGAAGTCGCATTTTATGAAAAATGCAATATCTCAAACCACGCTTCTCACAGGGATGGTCGCACCATGCTTGTATGGACTCTGATTGTACTGAATATGTTAATATTTCTGTAAGGACTGGTGGACATAGATAGTGACTTGAAACGTGAATTACAAGCCCGCGTAAATGATAAAATAGAGCTGAGTGGATTTAATGGTGTTGACATAATAATCTATTTTCAAAGAGAATGCGAAAACAGAACTGGTTTCTTCGTTACTGACGCTCTCAATATGACTTTTTTATCTTTCTTTTTTGAAAATAAAACCCATTCTTCTTTGGTTATTCTCTTGTAAAAAAATATGTTTACAGTACTTATTGCTTTGTGTTTTTATCTCCTCCTAAAACTTTTTTATGATATGTTGATGTACACATGATCCTATTCTTACTTAATTCTGAATATTATATATGTTATTTCTTTTCAAGTTTTGATAAACAATATTTTGTAGGCACTGCCTTTGTTGTACTATAGATTCCATAATTCTCTTGCTTTATTTCTAATTTAATTATTAACAAAGCCACGGATGTACACGATTTAAAGCTCAGAAGTTATAGGCACTATCGCCCCAGTTAGCTAAACCTGACAAAGTTGTTCTATCTTGTACGATTGATATATGTATTCAGATTTAATTAATGGTGGTAGCATGCCTGCAAGACGTTTGGGAAATTTCACTCTTCAAATATTCCTGAGAGGTGCATGCATGTAAATAATGATATTGTTTTTAACTCAACCATAAAAAAATAGAACACAGCCTACATACCCATTCAACTGGTGATATGGGTTGGTGCCATCCATATCCCGTAAATAAAAATGTATATGCCTTATATAAAGTTTTTTCATCGAGTGATCATTTATCTTAACAGTGTATGGTGCAAAATGTGAGTTCTACCGTACAAGCACAAATAATTGGAATGGAAAATTATTGGCGTTTATAGTACGTGTGGTAAAATCTGCTTTTTAATATTGAAAAGACGATTATTGTTTTTATCAAAACAGCTTTTAAATTAGCAAGATGTGTCATGTTGTTTTTACTTGTAAATATTGTAAACAGGCAGTTTGTTGTGTATTTTGCTTATTTTCAAATAAAACTGAGCGGTCGTTGTTTATCAAGTCATGACAAATCTGATTTGGGGTGATACTTGTTTTTTTAAAAATATATCAAATTGCGTTTATAATTACTAAATGGCGCTGTTTTTCCATACTTTTTTACTTACTTAGAGCATTATTTTAGTACTTTTTAAGATTGTGAAATATAACAAACTTGGGGTCTTACAGAGTCAAGATTAACAGCGACTGCTCAAGTCTTAGTCAGTTTGTAAATATTGCTTTACTCCGTAACCGTTATCTGGACAATTTGATATAACAGATGTTGTAGTCTCTGACGATATAGAAAGACTTCTGTTTGGTTAATTAATAAAAACAGAGGATTAATGGAGAAAAATGCTTAACTTATAATAAAAATGGTTGATAATTCATATTCTTTTATACGATGCATTGACAAAACTCTTAGTTGAATTTTTTAATTTTTTACAGAGAACAAGTTCTTTTTATAGACATACAGTTTTGAGTTGTATATTCTATGTTTTTTTTATGTTTAGGAGTCGATGCTTATCAGTTCATTCAAGATCTGATTCTGGGTGATAATCGATTATGTGTCTCGTTATACAGATATTTCTATATTATGGCAACAACGGTTGACAACCATTTATGTATCTGGTAATATCTACCAATTTACCAGTTCATATATACAACTTTGCCATCAAGTGCTTTCATAAGATGATTGGATCGAAATGAAATTTGGATTTCGCCAGGGTTCCCTCTAGTATACATTGCATGAATGCGTCACGGCAAAGTTTGTTCTCCCACTCCAACATAGACATCGTCTACTATATTACGAACTCTTTATGGGTTTGATTTGTTTAAACATCGATAATAAATGGATATCTAGCATTATATATATATATATATATAAATTAATAATATTGAAAAAGGTTTAAATGGATAATATTTTTATATATATTTATAGCAAGGAACTTATCCTTGTTTATAGTCTCGTTGAATTTTGACTTGAATGCAATAATAAGGGAGATTATTAAATTCACAACAACGGAATTTCCGATTTTTGTGATCTTTTCAGATGCTCATTCACAATGTATGGTATGTATATATATATATGTGTAGATAATTATTTGTGAATAACCAGACATAATACTATATCAATCATTAATTGTTTATTATATACCCAGAAATAAACTCTATTTACTCTATTAAACTATTTAATTTTCATTTTTTCTCATACACCCCTATACGAAAAAACTTCAAATAACTTTAACTCGACTCTCATTTCAAAAGCATGAAAACATATTTCGATTCAATATGGTGATAAGCGAAGACAATAAAAAATAATTAATACATGCAAGTTATTCATGATATTAATAAAACTATGAGAAACATGCAATACAATTTTTATTTGATATGAACACACAATAAACATGGTTTAACAAGTTATTATGCACCGGACATTTACGAGGGAGATGTATTAGTACATAGAGTTGCCCTTGTCAATCCGTACATACGTATATTAGTAACACGTTATTGTGTCCGCACGTCACATTTTCTTTTTAACATCTCTACCGATTTTCACCAAACCTACTTACGACTGCCAGTATGAAATCTAGTTACGCAGTTCGTCACTGCGTTCAGGTCCATCGACTTTTGACTTTTATAATTTATAATGGTGAAACTGTTACACTTTCTTATCAGCAATACTCCTCTTAAACTTGCTTGGGAGTATAAATACAAAGTCAATTTAAGCAAATCGTCAACAATCGTCGCCCCTTGACTTTTAGCTTGGTTATGACCCATTTCTTTTAATGATAAATCAGGAAACCTCGGTAAGATAGTAAAACAAACAACGCACGCACGCACGCACGCACGCACGCACGCACATCTTTATTTTACTATCTTACGAGGTTTTCCTGTATATTCTATACCTCTGTACTTTGTATGCAGTAACACCTGCAAAATTACCGAGGCATACCTCGGTATGGCGGTCAAGCCCTCTAAAATCCCTCTGACAACCATAATCCTAACCAACAACGCAATGAATCCTAACCCTTACCCTAAATTATCCTAATTTGGACCCTTACCCTAACCCTAAAAATTGTCACCCATTTTTTGAACCCCTAAAAATACCTCGCAAGGTTAGAAATATCAAATCGCACGCACGCACGCACGCACGCACGCACGCACGCACTTATTCTGCTTATTTTCTTAGTTGATTTGAAAAAATAAGTGAGTTTCGATGAATTTAAGATGTCTTTTTTTTTTTTTTGGAAAACTTTATTATATCTTATTGTTCCAATTATACACGATAAAATATAACATCTTACAAACACCAAAAGAGTAGTTATTATTAAGATAAATGATGTTCAATATTTTATCATCCTATGAAACACAGTTGCTCTATGATATAAAAACGCCATTCCTGACGTCGCCTAACGTAAAATAACGTTGCATTTTTATCCATATTTAAAATCGATTTTATATAGATAAATTATAATATGAATCGATATCCTACTTAATAGGTTGATGCAGTTTTCAAACAATTGAGTTTTGGTTACTCTATGAATAGAGAAAAGCAACTAAAACGGAATGTACAAACCCATGCATAGATATCATCATAGGCGACAATGTTTAGACCACTCAATTTACCAGATCCCCCTTCCCCCCAAAGACAGACAGACAGACAGACAGACAGACAGACAGACAGACAGACAGACAGACAGACAGACAGACAGACAGACAGACAGACAGACAGACAGACAGACAGACAGACAGACAGACAGACAGACAGACAGACAGACACGAGAATAATTAACAACAAAATTGTTTTAAAAAAAATTAAAATCACATAAATATACGACATTTTGACTTTTGAATTTCAAACGAAATAACGTCTGCTAATAAATACAGTAAACATAAGCTTACTATTAAAACAATATACATTCTTTTGAATTTGCGTCATTCGTGTGCACATTTATTCAATTTATTCAAACTATATTGTCAAAGTTTTATAATAGTATGCGTAATACTAGCTGCCATTCATTATAGTATTACAATGGCGCGTTATTCAACACCAAATACATGTTAAAGAGTTTTTGTTGACAGCATTGCGTACATGAACACAAATATGTATCATCAATCTTAGTTTGGGCTGAATAAAAATAGTTGTATAATATATCACAGTGTATTTTCTCAAATAATTATATATATATATATATATATATATATATATATATATATATATAGTTTGCTTTCTTCGCCAAACTTGTCACGGATTGAAGAAATATGATGGGAGAAATAGTAATACAAAAAACATAAGACAATTTTTCAACATAAAGGTTAACATCAGATAATTCCATTTTCACACGAACATTTTTAATCTTAAAAAAATTGTTAGAATGCAGCATTTGATTGACGTTTGAAATATAAAATATCCCATTAGATAAACCATAATCAGATTCATGAAAAAGCAATAATTTGCAATGTGTGCTTTATCCAGTTGATGTGCTTGATATGTGATGAGGGGTGGTTGTGAAGACATAACGTTAACCAATGTCCTTTGCAGGCAGAGTTATCGTTCGTTACACTCATTCACCTCTGCAACAGGCTAAATGTCAGGATTTTTTACGAATCTTAGTAATTACTAGAAACAAACCACCACTATTTTACTTTAGAACAAAAACAACAAAGCAGCTTTTACACGAATAAAATGATGAACTATTTTCTTGCTTTCAGAGCGATTTCCTAATTAATACGCATTTGAAATATGGCAGTGAGCATGTGGCTGGAAAGTCACGTGAAGCTGAAAGTAGTCAATGGCAGAGATGGATGTACTGAGTTGAATGTGCTAGAGAGTGAAAGCTAATGTGACAAAAACAGTTATCTTGGTGCCGTTTCACAAAACATCTTAAACTTACGCAAAAAATTATCGTAAGTTTTTAACTTACGAAAAAAATTTCGATATTCATTTTGCGTTTCACGAACATCAACGTAAGTTTTTGCGTACGCCCAAGAAAAAAAAAGTTCGTAAGTTTTTCGTAGGACGCTCTTTAGTACAGGAGATAAGTAACTGGCCATAGAAACGTCAACATCCGGCACGACCGGTAGAGCACCTGTCATTATTTTCTCAATAAAAGTTTATGCGTTGAAACCGAACACAAATGACGTCAGTTTTTAATTTACTACAAAATGACGTAAAAATAAAAAAAAATACGTCATTTCAGTTTCATTTATTAACTGTTTCAGTGCCGATCAACTAATTAATCAGTCATGAAAATTGTAAGACAAATTTATATAATATTAATCTAAATAAATTTACAGTTAATATTGCATCTAGTTTATTACTTTTTTATACTCTGTCGTTTATAGGAGATATACAATGAATTTTAAGGCAGTTAGACGATTGATAGCTTTTGTTTTATTTGAATTTCCGATGTGCTTGGGAGACGCAAAATAAAAAAGGACTCTTTGCAGAGACCTTCATTCAATATTAAATTAAATGATAATTTAAATTAATTCAAATAATAATGAAAATGATAATAAAATGATAATAATAAAAGTAAATGATAATCGAGATAAAATAATGAAAATGACACACTTATTTTCCTTTTTTGGCAGCTGTGCATTTCAAACATATTGGTATAAGTTACTACTACTACTACTACTACCACTACTACTACTACTTCTACTACTACTACTACTTATACTACTACTACTGCTGATGATGATACTAATAACAATATATAGTCATTTAAATTAAAGTACGATGATAATAATGATAATAAAATGAATCTGATAATAATAGAAATGAGAATGTTCTCTTTTCTCATAGTATCCTTATGTAAAATTCTAAGTCCCCTAACTATAAATATTAACTACTTAATACTTATCTTTAAGCCAAATATGAACAAATATGACACCCATTCTTCGGAAAACATTTTTGTAATTTCCAATTTTTACCTTTTTGAGGACCCTCTGGACTAAGTCACGGCTAGATTTCTTGAATCTGCCAACCAATAAATGAAGTTATTCTCAGTATAGTGTATAATATGTAACTATAGGCCTTGTTTTACAGATCTCATGGCTAGATTTTTATATGTCAACCAATAAATGAAGTTATTATCAGTATAGTGTCTAATATGTAACAATAGACCCTGTCTTATAGATCTCACGGCTAGATTTCTATATATATGTCAATCAATAAATGAAGATATTCTCAGTATAGTGTCTAGTATTTAACTATAGGCCCTGTCTAATACAGATCTCATGGCTAGATTTCTATATGTCAACCAATAAATGAAGATATTCTCAGTATAGTGTCTAATATTTTACTAAGATAAAACATTAAGTTGACAGGAAAGATACATAAAAATAATGGAGATTAAGATCATTGAAAAAAAAACTAGTACAATAATCACCCGTCCGGCTCGGTTGTATACAAAACGTTTTCATAGCTACTAGTCAAGCCCATACCCTCTCACGGCAACCAGTATAGCTTCAACAGTGTCCTTTTGGATATTTAACTGTTGCCGTTTTGTACCTGTTGCTGCTGCTGCTATTTTCTATGTTGATGTTGTTGTTGTTATTGTTGTAATTGATGCTGTTGTTGTAGCTGTTACTGCTGCTGTTACTGTTGTTGCTGTTGTTGTAACATTTGATGTTGTTGTAGATGTTACCGCTGTTGTTTTTGTTTGTTATTGTTGTAGTTGACGAATGAAATTAAATAAAAAATAAATTTTACTTTACGTCGGCACGACATATAAACAGTAAACAAGCCTTTGTTGTCGTTGTTGAATTGGATGTTTTATTGTCACATGTGATGCGCTTATATTGTATTCACAATAAATGTACATGTATTGCCAATTTGGCTATTTTATTGTGTACTATTTTGTTACTTATAGGCATAGTGCCACCATTGCAAAAAGGAAGTGCTTCCGTGGGGTAGTCGCATAATGGCGGTTATCAATAGTCCTCAATTCTTCTTCTTTAAAAATGCATTTTCCTTATTTTTATGCTCATTTTTTTATATGAATGGCATTATTGATGTATTTTGAACATTTTGATAGCATTGTCATGTTTGACATACGCAATAACATTATTACAACACATAGATATTTTGACCTTTCATTAAAGACAATAAACGTTTAATGAGATATTAAACCACTATAAATTTACTATTCATTTATACTTTTATACACACATATCAATGAATAATTTACGATAGGCCAATTAGTGGGAAAGAGAGAAAAAGAATGGGAGAAAGAAAGAGAGAGAGTCTGAGAGAAAGAATGAGAGAGAAGATAGAGAGAAAGAGATATAGACAAAGGAGGAATAAAGAGCGAGAATGAGAGAGAAAGAGAGGACAAAAGAGAAAGACTCGATTAGAAAATAATACAGGAAGAACACGCAGACAGACGCAATAACATTATTACATAACATAGCTATTTTGACCTTTCATTAAAGACAATAAACGATTAATGAGATATTAAACCACTATAAATTTACTATTCATTTATACTTTTATACACACATATCAATGATTAATTTACGATAGGCCAATTAGGATTGATGAAGTGTAATCGGCATAAAAATTGGAAACCCTGAAATACATGTTAAAGTACCATATCTTCTCGATACTGGAAAATAAGTTATTTCTCTTCGATATCTAGGTTCATACACAGCCGATTGTACCAAATCAATTTGGCATGTTGAGCATACAGTGTCACAAACAGGTACTAAGTGTCAACAACAACAACATGTACCAAATATTTGTTTATATAGCAATATGTTTATTCTGCATTGTCGTCTAAAGTCTAAAAGAACACCTATAAAATGCCAATTAACAAATAAGACACTAGACATAGTCACCCAACAAAGGTGGTAATTAAACACAATGTTAAAAACAAGTGCTAAGTTTCAAAAACAGTTAGGTTTGTTTTCATAACGATAACAAAACAGTTACTTCGCTTTAATAAATACTTGACAGTTAACAACAACAAACACGTTTATTTGTTTGTAATCCAAATTAATAAAAACTGTTACAATATATATACTTTTTATGTTTTAATTTATCGAGTAATAAAAAGAGTTTCATATTATGATCTAATACATTTTTTTTAATTTCGTAGATGTTTACTTCATATTTATGTAATTTTAAAATTAAAATCATAGTGAAAAAAACTAAAAATAAAAACAATCAAAACTAAAACACAATGATCTCTAAAATATAACCTATTTTTATAAGCCTATTGGTTTATGACGCTAGAGTTTTATGACCCCAATAAACTAAACTGTGGTAATCGATAAGTTCTTATACCATCAACACATATCAATTTTCATGCACAAAAATGCTTTAAAAATGTTATGGTACTGTTAAAAAAAGTTAAAAAGGACCAAAATATTTTTTATATATTTCATAAAAAAATATATATTCAGAAAGATAGGACATTTTACTGTTTTAATCCACTTGTTGTGAAAGCAAATTTTGTTTAAAAATGTGTTTATTTAGGTAATTAAAAAAATGTTTCATTGATTTTTAACCTTTTTTATATAGAACATATATGGAATACAGGTGACTTATGTTAACTGCAAAAAGGACCAAAATGTTTTTATTTGTAAATTATGAAAAAAATATCATAAAATCGGGGAGGGTTTAAGCTTCAATACTTCGTTTGTTGTTAAAGGATGTTGCCATTCTTATTTGAGATATTAGTAATAAAGTAAATTGGCCCTTCTTTGTTCTATATAAAAAATATATCGGCTTTTCTAGAGTGGATGAAACTGAAAGTTGGGTATGATTGTGAATTTAGAAAATAAAAAAATGATGCTTGGAAATTGGGATATGAATTCATGATTTCAGAAGTCTACTTTCACTTTGTCACCAGTGTACACACTAAGCAGAAAAAAATCTCTTATATGACACATGAACCCTACTTTTCTCATCATATTTTGATAGTGCAGAGGTTGACAAACAGTAAAATGTAGGTTTCACTTCTTTCATTTGGGACTCTCTATGAATGACAAGCCTTCAAACTTTTATTATACACTATAGAATAAAGAACAAAAATCAATGGTGGGGTTACACCTTATACAGCAAAAAGGTAGAGCAAAAATGCCGCATGTATCCTACATGACTAAACGCCATTTATAAACATACTCCAATAATAACAAGGTGTAAGTAACCTTGGCGCTAGCAATGGGTGTCGTTTTGTATCACCGATATTGTGTATGCAAGTCATTGCAAACATACCCCCACTGAGACTGGTTTCCCCTGGTAACGTACCGTAAACATATTTGTGAATGCATTGTTTTGTCTTTCAGCACTACGCCTCACTAAGAATGCATTGTTCTCTATCCTATAAATCCATAAATAGCGAATTGTTAATATGTTTGTCACCTGGTTTATCTCCCAAGTTGTTTTTATTTTTTGTCAAACGAATTGTGAATATCATTATGTGCGTACCGTTATCATGCGATCCATGCTCGACAGCTGATCAATCTATCTCATAGCATTGAGTTTAACCAAGGACTTGTATAGACTCTATAGAATTCCTTGGGTTTAACGGCTACTGATTATTATCAAGGATAATATAGCTATCAAATGACTATATCGTTTTGTCAATTGTAAATTATCGTTACTTTATATATGTATTCAATCTGTATAGTATTACTTTTTTTTTCATTTGTCTTTTGTCAACAATGTATATTATTGTTTGTATGCTCTCCTGTATGATTTGGAGGAAAATAAAGATATATAATAATAATAATATCTTTATTTCCTCCAATAAGAAGATTACAACATGAAAGCATACAGTTTATACAAATGTGCAAGAAAGAAATCACATATGCGCAATATTAACATTTATACAAGAACATAACATGTATACAATTGTAAGTTATTATGACCATATACACACTTGCATGCATTAATAAGCATGCATACGGAAACGTATATTATATTAGATAACCATAAGTATGTGAGCGTTAATTATTTGATTAGCGCTAACAATGTATTATCTTTGCCATCACTCTATAGCATTAATATGAGTTTCTCATTATAACATGTATTATTCAACATGCATATTCGCTACAGATAACTCTTACCGAAACGAAACATAAGAATCAAGCAGCGAAAAAAAAGAGCAACTATTAATGCATGACTTGGTAAACTACTAGAGTAACTAATGTTTATTGAGACACATATTTTGCCCATGCCCAGTGGGTATGGGATAATATAAGCCCAACAAAGTCATCATATCTAGAGTTTAACACAGTTACAAGTGTCGGGCTTTTAATACCCAAGACCACATTCACCACTGAATTTCTGTCCATTTTGACGATACACGTGACTGCATCGTGACCAAATGTAAGTCTCATTTTTCTCAACAACACCTGACGTGACGTATGCATTTCGACACAATCTATTAGAAAATGATCTGTCAGGCAAACATTACCAAAAAATGTTTTGCATTTTATACAGAGTTCATTAATACGTGTCAAATTGGCAATGAGTTTTACAATAGTTTTACAAAATATTAAATGCTTCGGATATTTAAAGGCATACTGCCAAATTTCGCCCACTTGAAATTCGCAATGTACAGATCTGAAACGGTCAAATTCTGCTGATGCTATGCGTATCTGCCAATCATTGGTAACCTGTTGACAAATTCTATTTCTCATCACTTTCTTCCATTCTAACTTAGATGGAAAAGTACTATTTACATAATATTCATCAAGATAAAATTTCAGATTATATTTGTTTAATATATTGATAATATCAGGAAAGAATCCCCTATCACATAAACCTTAATTATAAGAACTTAACCTTAATAAGAACATGTGTTTGACAGCGCAATCTCTAGTAAGTCTACACAGTTGACCAAGTAAGTTAAGTTTTCTGCGGTCAATTTCAGCTTCAATTGGAAGACACTTTAGCATGCTCAAAGCAATATCAGTACGCGTTCTTATGTTCATACCTTGGATGCGTTTAATGCATAGTCTATGTGCTCTTTCTAAATACATGACTTCATTATTGGACAAGTTATACAAGCATTCGCTTCCGTACAACGCTTTTAGGATAACTACAGCATTGTATATCTTTTTACAAGTAATTGGATGCAACCCATTATCATAAAAGCCGTAATCAACAAGCCCAAAAAACGTTTTTCTAATTTTATTGCTAAATTCTTCCACTATATCTGCAGATTTGACGATCGCGTAGTTATTAACCCCCAAATGTGTATAACTGTCAACTTCTGATAATCTTTCTTTTCCCATTGTCCATACTCTGTTAGCAACCTTTCTTTTCCTGAATACCATAACAGCACATTTTTGAGGATTGTATTGATAACGCCACTGGCAAGAATACGAGTGACAAGTATTAATCATAGCTTGGAGACCGTTAGCAGATAACGAAAGTAGCAACATGTCATCTGCTACTGTAGGTGCGCAAAAGCATTTTTCTCCAATAGAGAAACCCGTTCTCATAGTTACCAGACGTTTGATCAAGTCATCTATGAAGCACAGATAGAGAAAAGGTGACCACACCCCTCCCTGCCTGGTTCCCTGTAAAATAGGAAACCAGCTAGAGTTAAAACCATTATGCATAACACAGCTGTACATATCTGTGTGCATTTCCACTACAGAGAACCAAAGTTGCTTTGTAATGCCCATTAGGTGGAGTTTGTAAAACAGTCCATCGTGCCATACTCTGTCGAATGCCTGTCTAGCATCAAGAAAACATGCAAATAATTTACTAGAGTTTTCTTCACAATAAGCGGAACATTCTTTCACCAAAAAGTTTGTCATAACACAACTCATATTTTCTTGGAAGCCTGCTTGTAACTCATGTATGGGATTTGTTAGGCTGAATTTTAGTTTTTTTAACAGAATACTTTCATATAGCTTTAAAATAGAAGACGATAGAGTTATTGCTCTATAACTTTTAGGATCGTTTTTGCGTTTATTCCCACCTTTATACAATGTAATAATATAACCTTTCTTTAATTCAGTAGGAACATAAAACTGACTAAACATAGTATTAAATAAATTTAACAATATATATTTTAAAAAATCTCCACCATGAATAATATGTTCATTGTAGACCCCATTGAGTCCACATATTTTTGCGGACTTAAGTCCCTTTATACAATAATTAAGTTCTGAAAGAGTTATCTGATCTTTAGTAATACATTTTTTGTTTGATTTTTTTAGGTTATTTACCGTCGATGTTATGTCATTAAAGAACACTTCATCATAATTAATATTTTCAGTATCGCTGTACAGATCTGAAAAATAATTGCCCCACGCCTGTGTGATCTCATTGGCGTCGCGTAACACTCAATCGCCAAATTTTATTTCACTACCAATGAATATGGCCATGGCTCATTATACAGAACTTAATTATTATGTGTACTACAATTTGGCGTGCCTTACTTAATGACAATGCCATACAAAACTATATGCACTTGAGTGGTTATATCAACCTGTGGTGTCGTTTTAATAATACATATAAAAACGCACAAAAACAGTGTTGTATTAGTATCGACATTTCAAGGATTGCAACTTCGACATAAATATTTCTAAAAATGCTGGTATCCGATTGAACAAAACCAAAAGTATCACACAGACGGACGATAAACACAGGGTGCACCGCTATATAATAAGTGTATGGTGTACGATCAGGGTCAAAAGCATCGGTACCGGTGCACCGTTATTATATCGGTGCACCGATATATTTATTTTAACGGTGCACCGATAACATATACTGGTGCACCGTTAAAATATATTGGTACACCGTTAAAAGTGGCGGTCCACCGTTATAATATATCGATGTACCGTTATATACCGGTGCACCGCTATATAATACCGGTGCACGGCTATATTTTATCGGTCCACCGCTATATTTTAATGATGCACCGCTATATTTTTATCGATGCACTGCTATATTTTAACGGTGGACCGACGATTTATTACCAGTGCACCGTTACTTATTATTCGGTCCACCGCTATCGTCACACCGCTGTAATAGGATATTTGTCATTAGCCAATAAAGAGCCTCGTTCCAAAATCATTACAGAGATCGAAGGAGGCTGTTGACAAGTTTATAACAGTTATAAAACAATTTTGCCCACAATTCAATTATATTATGGAATGTCAGAGTAATGGTAGTGTATTTGTTTTGACAACGTCTTTTCACTACACAAATGTTAGACTACTCAAATTAAATGTTTTTTTGAAACATTAACCGATTAGAGGATCAAACTCTTAAAAATCCATATACTAGTATATATGTTTTACTTTTTAAATAAAAATAACTTTAATAATAAAGTAAGCATCAATTTAGAGGGTATACAGTTGTAAATGTGTTGGATACGACAAGTTACCGAATGAAATGCATTCATCAATTACTCTTTAAAACAAATCAATTGAATACTAAGTCTTACAATGTCAACATTAGTGCTTACAATAATCAATAACTGTTATTGAAAAGTAGCTATTTTGGGGAATTAAACACGTATAATTTTTAATTCGTTAATTAATACAATCATAAACAATGAATATAATTATATACATCTCCCTCCCTCGTTCTATCTCTCAAGATATATACAGGGAAAAAAACAACACAAAAACTATATTAAAATTAATAAATATATATATATATATATATATATATATATATATATATATATATATATATATATATATATATATATTCATCTCTCTCTCTCTCTCTTTCTCTCTTTCTTTCTGAGATCGGTTATACATTTGTCATTAATCATTACAATTTCTTGAAAGAAGACAAGAAAAAAATAGATCGCATATCTTCAGGAAAATGTAACACCGTAGTATGCAATTAATTTTAGTGAATAGCAACGTCAACACTTTAACGGGACCAAATATTCCTGATATAAAGGATTTTGAAAAAAATAGATCGCATATCTTCAGGAAAATGTAACACCGTATTATGCAATTAATTTTAGTGAATAGCAACGTCAACACTTTAACGGGACCAAATATTCCTGATATAAAGGATTTTGCATTTATTCAATACAATTGTATTGTAATTGTAAATAATGTCCCCACTGTTGATATCTATTGAGTGTGTCGTCTTGAGTTAGATTGGTTTGTATTTATGCAAACCTTTAAATGCGTTTTTATTTTTGAAAAATATTTTTTGAATGGTTTAAGTGCATTCTATTTTGTATATGTGTGGTAATCTGAGACAAAATTGTCAATCGTATTTGAATTTCGTCTTTCTGTCAATAAGAAAAATGTTAAACCCCAAACTTTTCTATAAAAAGAAATGGGAGGAGCCTAATTTCAAATGGTGGCACTTTCTTGCAACAATGTTGAAGTGGGAGATGTTTTTCTGTAAAACATAGTAACACAGTTGTCATTATTTTCAAAGAGAAGTGCAGTTGTAAGGACATATTTTGTCTTTATAAAAATACCCTTTATTCACAAAAGCTCCCTGAAACAAAGGAGTAGAAGTCCTTACAAAATTGAAATATCAAGGAAAATTTGCTAAATATTTGAATTTTGAACCCTGTCTGACCCTTGTCACGTGGTGTAAACAGCAACACTTGCTTGGAGATGTGTATAACCCACTTTGAGGAGCCATGCAGTGTTTGATATCTCAGAGTAGAATAATGTGTTTGACTTTCAGTTTGTGAATTACATGTTTAGGAAGATTAATCTTCATAATATTTCTGCCTTTTTTCATATTATAAACAAATGACTATACATTGTAGTTGATGGCTTATCTCAGATACATGCATACATGCTTTTTTATTTGGATGCAAATAAGTAACTATTCACACTAACCTTGGTTGATCATTGTTTTGAATCCCATAATTCACAATAGCTTACTTTTGGAAATAACTTTAAGTTTTTGTTTTTTTAGCAAACAAATGTCATTTTATTGTTTATACAGTTCTTATATCACAGCCTTCAGTTAAAACCACTTAGTGCTATATAGGTGGCATTGGATGTATGTGTATGCACCATGTACTAGGTTCAAAACACAACTTGGCATAATTTAGATCTTGGTTGGTTCAATATTCTTTGCTTTTGTTATTACATAATTAAGAAGGAACCAAACTCCTACATTTGAAAACATATTCCAGTATTTTCTGTATCTACGTTTTGGTAAATGACTGTTTCTTTGATTAGGAAATGAAAATGCACCTAGCCAAAACTGATGTTGAAATGTTATAAACGGACATGAAAACAATATCCACATTTATTTTCATCATCATCATCATCATCAGCATCAATAATCATGTTATCATTTTCCCCATCTGTGCCTCAATTTTTGTCCTGATTGCCATCTGACAATAAATATTCCTGCAAGTATGTTCTGTTTCTAACTATAGTTATTTTCATCAACATTAATTGACCAGTCTGGTGTAACTAAATGATCCTCAAAATCACACATTATAATGAAATAAATGGAATAATATACAAAACTGTTCCCTTGAAACCTTCAAAGTATTTCTGTGATTTTCTTCCATTTGTAAGTTTTGCTAGGGAAATTGTGAACCTAAATGGAATGGGTCATTCTATTATGTCCAAGGGGTTTCTGTATTTTTCAATCTTTGTATGTTTTGTCTCACAAATAATTGTTTGCCCTTTACTTGTGTCCAAGCAATTTATACTTGTGTCCAAGCAATTTATTTACAATTCATTACAACATGTATGCCTGTTTGATATTATAAGTCCATAATAAATAAGATAAACCATTTTTCATAAATAGTTTCATTCTCTCTAAGTAAATAATGTACTAATCCATGGAATTTGACCCGAATAATTTCACTTTATCTCTTTGATCATGACCAGAGATGTGTTATATGTAACCCAGCATGATACTGTAAATTGGATGTACCTAATTAGCAATTTTGTTTATTATGCATGCAGATAAGATGTCCATTGCATATATTTGAGTGCTGTGTTTGCTGTAATAAATCTGGGGAAACCTTTATTTTAATCCATAATACTAGGAACCTGCACGTACAAGAAACATTGTTGCTTAGATTAACTTCCATAATATCAATGAAACATATTTACAAGAAATTCAGTGTGTGTTAACTTGTAACAGGCAGTATCATCTATGGCTATGCTGGTAGTTACAGCTTATGTTGGACATGAGTATTATCAAATAACTGTAGTAAACTTGTCGGCTGCTAGTGATAAGCCCCGCCTATAATACTGTGTGTAGGAGCTACCGGCGATGGGCCTTTAAGTTTAATTTATCTTCTAAAATATCGCGTTATAACTAGCGTTAACAATATATGTAGTATCGGGTATTTCCCTTCTACTTCCATCGTCTCCATAAACAGAACAAAAACAACACAATTTCAATTAAATATGTTTAATTGTTACTAGCGCTCGAGAGTGCAACCAGCTGATATTATACATGTGCATACATTTATTTATCATTCAATATGATCGTGCAAATGTCCCTACAATGTCAATATTGTCCTTTAAAATTATTTTACTAATAATCATAAGAAAATGACGCATGCAAACAGTAGAATTTACCACGATTTAAGATAAATCCACAGTACACATCAATATAAACAAAGTTTTTAGCATGTGTATATATAACGACAACGTGTTATATTGAATAAAAAAAACAACAAATAGAGGTATTTATACATACAACATGTATATTTTCAACGATTTATGAAGTGGGTGGGGTAACGGTAAAAAGTTGAACAAAAATAGACTCCTGATAAATCGAACTTCGGATATTTCGAATTATTTTTACGGGCCCACGGAATTCGAAATAACGAGTTTCGACTGTATTAAAAACGAACTTTCACCGGGACTGATAACGGTATCTCAGTATATAAACCACAGAGAGCAACGACAGAGGCGGAAGGTGTGTGTGGGGGGGGGGGGGGGGGGATGGATAACTAACGAACATATGCTGCACTTTAGTAAGATTAAGAGAAAAATATGGTTGCTATTACCGTTTGTAATCAACATGTTACTGAATAATACAAAGGACATATAAACCCGTTGGATCATGAAGACATTGAAATCCCTGTAAACATTCTTTCATACATTCCCTATAGTCCAGACGTGTTATGTGTTGTATAAATGGATCGTAGGTTATATATGTCATTTTCAGTACATTAAATGAAACTTTTTTTTATTGTAAATGTAACTAGACGCGTTATGTGAGAGTGTGTGATTTTAAAACTGTGGCGGAAAATAACGAAATAGTTTAAGTAGTTTGATTGCGACAGATTGCAACGAATTATGTCTGATAAACAGTCATAGTATGGTGCGAGTTTCATTATTACATTACAATTCGTGGTTGCATGTAGATTACGATTTGCGTTCATTGTTACCCAATGCAAAAATACAACAGGTTATCACATACAATAATAATTGAAACAAACAAAAATAATTTCTTCCTTATATACTTCGCTGTTAATATAGTGAATATATCTCGTCAGTCTTCAACTTGTACAAACAAAACATTTCCAACGTAAATTATCTTTGTGTAATTTTGATTTACGAGATTGAAATGTGTGATGATACAAAAACATGCACATCAGGTATGTTAACACTGTCTGCATATTCAATAATTGAGATAGTAAAAAATGTTTCATCTTAGAAAGTTACGAATTACGATGCGAAGGTCGTTAAACAATATTCAAGTGTTATTTTATTTATTAAATTGGTAAACTTGAAACGAATCCCCAGTCTAAAAATAGACATCAATTAAATACTGCTTGACGACCATCACATCGTCATTCGGACTCTTTCTAAGATGAAAGAACTAATACTACGTGTAAACTTGTATGACGGTCCAAATTGAAATCACTGTTCCCATATATTCAGGACGTGGCAATAATATGAAAAAGATTCGGTTCCACACATGCCGGAGACACATGATACTCCACCCAGTCATATTATACTAACACCGGGCCGACTAGACCTATCATTTTAATGCTGAGCGCCTAGCGAGGAAGCTTCTACTACCTTTTTTTCAGGTCTTTGGTATGACTCGGCCTGGGATCGAACCCACCATATTCTTGGAATCGTGGAAGTAAAATAAGTACTCGAGCAAACACTGTCTCCGCAAGTAACTGATAATTTTCTCACATGAATCAGCAGCGAGAGACGAATGACAATGAGACGTATGTCAATCATTATGGACACTGTGGATGGGCAGGGATTCGAACTCACTACCCCTTGATTTATAGTCAGACTATGAGTTGTATAATTCAATGCGCAGTGTTCTATATCTTTAAATGTCAGGTAGTCATTTTAAGTATTCCAGTTAACATTTGTTTTATGTCAATACCAGTATGCCCTCTCAAGGTAGATAGCTAAAAACCTGTGTTATCACCGTCATTTGATTATGAATAACAAGGCGAAGCTATTTTGTATCGATTACCTGAAGAGGACGACACGAGATTTCCTAGTATCAACAGGTTATGGGGAAGTAATTAACACTCAGGACGGATGTTACACGTTGTATTTAAACTGGGTCCAGACAGCTCAATGTGTTTGATGTTCAAGGTTCCAGGTTTGACTAAAGAGGTATCTGGTCCAACATTCGTCATTAGACTTTGGTATGACCCGACCGAGGATCGAAGCCACGACCTGCCGCATGCGAGGCGGACGCTCTACCAAGAGACCACCGCTGCGATTTCTACTAAGAAATGCCACGTTCACGTAAGAATAATAAGTACAAAACTGCAAATCTTAAAAAAATACAATGTAGAAATTTTCTTTTCAATATTTGGCCATGTACGTTCATTTAATAACATTTAAAAGTATATTCAAGTTGACAGAACTTAATATGTTTTTTTCTCATTTTCCATGAAAGACTATTTTTAGCTCCGGGAATATTTTGCGATTACAAGAAATGACGATAAAGTTTGACGAAAAATAACCTAAACAAACATAAATAAATATACTGAACATGTTTTTTTTCTTCATTTTCCATGAAAGGCTATTTTTAGCTACGGGAATATTTTGCGATTACAAGAAATGACGATAAAGTTTGACGAAAAATAACCAAAACAAACATAAATAAATATACTGAACATGTTTTTTTTCTTCATTTTCCATGAAAGGCTATTTTTTAGCTACGGGAATATTTTGCGATTACAAGAAATTACGATAGAGAATGGCACCTCTCCCCCTTCCCCACAAACAAACATAAATCAGCATGAAGCAATTGTACATGGGGCACATGTCTAGCGACCTTTTGATACTGAATGATGGCGGTTTTGGCCGATTTAGGTCTTTTATACTTTAACGTAAAAGTATGGCATTCCCTGCCTGCCCCATAATTCATTACACTCTAGTGCGTTTACAAAACTCGGAAGTGTTACAACTTCTGTTGCAGCAAATGACCATAAGCTCGTATGTCACCTATAAAAAAATTGTAACGGTCCCTAGCGATGACTGCCTGGACCGTTTTCTTTTTACAGTCTATCTGCTGCGGTAGTTCGAGAATTCAAAAAAATAACTTAGAACGTGTAGGTTCCCTTAATTACCAAATGCGATGTGATGTTTTGTACATTAAGGTACAATGGTAATTTGAAAAAAAAGTCATTATATCGCTGCAGTACACCCCCTCTCCCCCCCAAAAAAGAAGATAATTATGATAATGTCTTATAATGTAGGTTAATGCGAAGTAACCCAACACGCAATCATTTTAGGTATTACAGTTAACACGTGTTTCTATATTTAGAATCCAGGTAAACCTTCTTAAAAGTTGTAAAATGCGACGTTGTTGTAAAATGGGCCACTGATTAATTACCACTCTCAAGCTAGATATAATATTAACCTGTGTTATCACCGTTGTTGATTCTATCGATACACACATGTGTATTACATGCTTTTTTCGAATCCATCATGATCATTGGCGACATGAGATTTCCGAGTATAAATAAGAATCATGATACAGTCAAACCTGTCTTAAACAACCAGATCAGGGAAGGACCATTTAAGACAGGTTGTTGCTTAATAAGTTTGCTCTGAAAATAACTAAATGGGAGATTGAAAATGTGGCTGCTAAGACAAGTGGCTGCTTAATAGAGGTGACCACTTACAATAGTTTGACTGTATATTACAACCAGATTGGCGTACATGCTTTTTACATGCTTTGGTTTATACTTCAGGATTACATCTTATATGTTTGATGATCATCGTACAGGTTTGGACTAAAGTCGTTCCTGGTTCTACCATTCACCATTATGTCTAAAAATGGTCCTTAAGCAATATATCTAAGAGAATCGATCCTTCCCAAGGACGAGTGTACATTATACGTACATGTATATGTATGAGTAAAAGTGGAAGGATACAATACTTCAAATACTATTACCCCGACACATTCATTTCACATTAATTGATGTTTCTATTTCAGAATATGTTTCCTCAAGCAAACTTGTTGTTTTTTAGTACTAGTATAATTTTGTATGAGTCTACAATTATATTTTATAAGTGCATCAAACTTATTAAAAAACACTTACAACAACAATTTATACACCTAATATATGAATAAGTTCGAAGGGAATTATCTCCCTTCTACGAAGAAAAACCAAGCTCTGTTGAACAGTTATGCGGCGCTTCTCCTTTTAATTAACCTCTCTCTGGCTAGAATGATGATGTATTATCCAGCCACATCAGTGATGTGATGTGGCTACAATTGTTGTTTTCCAGTGGTGTATTGTCTAAATATACGAGCAGTGCCGGTTAAGCGTACATGTTAATATCATTCATGAAGAAACTCATTGAAATGTACTTATAAAACGTAAAACCTATTTTTTAGCTGGCTTAAAGATAGTCAATATGACATTTGCTTTTTTACAGGAAACTTCATTGCAGAAAAATAGAATATGATATATGGGAAAAAACAGTGGGGAAATAAATTATTTTTTAAGTGGTGATTTGTTTCGAATAGTAAAGGTGTTGGTATTTTTATTAAATCATCTCTTATGATATCATTGAACACAAAGAAATAATTGAAGGTCGTTTTGCAAACTTTAAAAATAAATGTCGATGAAACATGAAATAACTGCTTATAAATGTTTATGGACCAAATACAGATGACGTAACTTTTTTTTTAACACCCTAGAGCAAATTATAGCAACCAATAGTGAAAAATCAATAATTATAGGGGGTGATTTCAATACTATTCTCGATGTTAATATGACAAGAAAACGGGAAGACAAGACACAAACAAAAAAAGTTAGCGCAAAACTAAATACAATCAAAGATAATTATGAACTTTGTGACATTTGGCGCATAAAACATACTGACAAAAAACAATTCACATGGCATTCAAACCACAAACCTCCTATATTCTGTAGACTTGAACTTCTTCCCTTATCTTCTGCAAATTTGATAAAACAATGTTACTAAATGCAACGTATCATCAGGTATTCGGTCTGATCATTCCTTGGTACACATAGAAATTAATTTTTCACGTCAACCTTATGGGCCAGGATATTTTTTAAATGAATAATTCAGTTATTTTAGACAAGGAATATCAGCATTAAATTAGGAAAAAGTATTAAAGATATTACTGATAGAAATGCAAACACAAACCCTAATACATTATGGGAACTTATTAAAGGTACTATACGTAATGTTATATCCATTATTGCTGTTTAAAAAAGAAAAAGAAAAATAGATGACACTCTAAAATTATCGGAGAATAGGACAGATTAGAAATAAACTAGTAAATGAGCCACTAAATGAAGATATTGTAAAGCAAATAAAAAATAAAAAGAAGAGCTGAAGACATCACTCTTAAACGCGCTCAAGGCTATTATATACGATCAAAAGCTAAATACATTGATGGAATAGATAAAAATACTAAATAATTCTCAAATCTAGAAAAGAAAATAGTGAAACAAAAACTTATATCTAGGTTATTAATCAATGATCGTGAAATTACCAAATCAGATGAAATTTTAAAAGAAACAAAACAATTTTATGAAAATTTATACACTAAGCAAACTTTAGAGAATCAACCTTTTAACTTTTTTTCCTGAAACTAATATTGTTTTTAAATGATATTCAAAAGCTATCATGCGAAGGTACTTTAACAGAAACAGAATGTGTAAACGCTTATTTAGAATGCAAAATAATAAAAGTCCTGGGTCAGATGGCTTAACAACAGATTTTTACAAGATATTTTGGTCAGACATAAAAGCTTTTATGTAAAATCTATCAACTATTCTTATGAAAAAGGTAACCTCACTCAAATGCAAAAGCAAGGCGTTATAATTTAATTCCGAAAAAAGATAAAGATTTAACATCATTAAACAACTGGAGGCCTATCTCACTTTTAAATACCGATTATAAAATAGCTACAAAAGTAATTGCGAATAGAATAAAAAATGTACTACCAATTTTAATTGATAAGGCACAAACTGGTTTTATTAGAAACCGTTACATCGGTGAAAATATAAGACTTATATATGATGTACTAGATTATGTAAATGAAAACGACCACCCTAGTCTATTATTCTTTGCAGATTTTGAAAAAGCATTTGACAGTGTAGATCACAATTTCATTTATAAAACTTTCGATTATTTTAACTTTGGAGAATCAATTAAAAAATGGATTAATTTTTTTACAACGACATGCAAGGCTGTGTTTTTAATAATGGTTACATGTCTGATTTTTTTAAAATAGGACGTGGTGTACGTCAAGGATGCCCTCTCTCTCCATATTTATTTATTATATCGATAGAAATTTTATCATTAGCTGTTAGTAACAATAAAGATATAAAAGGTATCAAACTTAATGAAAAAGAAATTAAAAAAAGCCTGTTTGCTGATGACGCAACATTTGTTACTGATGGGTCAGAAAAAACTTTCAATACTCTTATTAAAACTATAGACGAATTTAGTAAAATATCCGGCCTTAAATTGAACCTAAATAAATCCACAGTATTAAGAGCAGGATCCCTAAAAAATACAGACAAAATTTATTGCAAAATGAAAAAATTTACATGGACATCTAATCAAGCAGCCACTTTAGGAATCATCTTCACAAATAATAAAGCCAAACGAGTAGAAATCAATCTTAATACTAAAATAAACCAAATGTATTCATGTCTTACAAAATGGAAGAAACATAACTTATCATTATTAGGAAAAATAACAGTCATAAAAACATTTGCCCTGCCAAAAATAACATACCCATTGACAGTACTAGAAAACCCACCGGATCACACAATAACTGAAATCACTAAACAACTTTATTCATTCTTATGGGACAATAAACCAGATAAAATAGCAAGACACACAATTAAAAAAGACTATAAAGATGGGGGATTAAAAATGATAGATTTGAATGCATATCTATACTCAATAAAAGCAAGTTGGATCAAAAGACTTTTTAACGATGAAAATACCGGAATCTGGAAAGATAATTATATGAATGAAATTAACAAATTTGGTGGGAAATTATTATTACAATCAAACATAACATATAAAGATATAACCAATAAATTCAAAAATATTTTCTTAAGGGATGTTTTACAAAGTTGGGCAAAGGTAAACTTTAATTCGGAAATAACAAACATCACAGATGAAATCATATGGAATAACTCATTTATACAAAATAACAATAAAACAATATTTTATAGAGTATGGCTGGATAAAGGAATAAAATATATTAAACAACTTTATGATTACAGAAATAAGAACTTTTATAATTTTAATACGATCAAACAACTTTACAATCTAGACAATTCAGATTTCTTAAAATACCACTCAATAATTGCTTCCATACCGAATCTTGGAAAGAAAAACTTAAACATGAAACATACAACAACAACGACAGAACTTTTTTCATTGGCAGGATTTTAAAGGTACTGAAACCAAATAAAATTATATATGAGATATATATCGAAAACAACTACCAATATTACAAATAAAGCTCAACAAAAATGGAATGACTCCTATGACAATCTGAACTGGAAAAAAATCCTTTTATCACCGATTACATGTACTATTTATTCGAGATTGAGGTTATTTCAATATAAATATTTATATAGAATTATACCCACAAATAAATTCTTACACAAATGCCATTTCGTAAATTCAAGTTTATGTCAATTCTGCAATATGCATGTAGAAACAGTACAACATTTATTTTGGGACTGTGCTCATGTACAACATTTCTGGACAAAAACAAATGATTTCTTATCACAAAACGGTATTAATGTAGCTTTTAATTTTAAAAATATATCATTGGGCATCCATGACGACAACACAAAACAAAAAACAATAATAAATTTTGTTATTTTTTTAGCAAAATATTTCATTTTTAAATGTAAAATGCAAAGCGATATACCATGCTTTGACAACTATTTTAGATATTTAAAAGAATGTAAAAATATAGAACAAATCTTAGCCCAAGCGAGATCCAAACTGGAAACGCATAATAGAAAATGGCACTCAATAAAATTTGAATAATCTAATATAGCAACCTTATATAATTAACATCAATATGTATTGATCTTATAATGAACATGATTAATCATCATCATCTCTCTCTCTCTCTCTCTCTCTCTCACACACATTTTCACAACACTGCTTATAGTACTCATGTTTATAAATGTGTATTGTTATATAATAACTTGAAAATGTGAAAATGAAAAAATAAATGGGCTGCCATTTCCATGTGTTACCTGAAGAGAATTACACAGTTTTTGTAAACTATCAACATCTCCGAGAGCATTATATTTTTCTTTTAACAAAGATGTAACTAGATGTTCTTGAGTGTATTTCTCAAGACCAGGTAAATATTTTTGAAACATAGGTAATGTATCAACAATTCCCAACACATGCTCTTTTAGATTGTTTGTAAACCGAGTGATTTTAAATGCTCTGAGCAAACGAGGAAAGTCAAATTTTGTGAAATTATGACCAATTAGAGTACATGGTTTATGTCTCTGAAGCCAATCCAGAAAGACTTGTATAGCTTCCTTCAGTGGAAGAGTGTTAACTGGCTTATTATGATAAAACAAAACATGTCCTTGTGTTGACAAGCCTGTGACAGCAGCTGCACCAGGAGCTATGGGCTTAGTTGGCATGATGTACTGGTCGAAATTGTCATTTCCACAAATAGCTGCAATCTGCAGTATATCAGCATCTTTATGTAAGGATGATGTTTCTATATCACAGTAAACCTTTTTAGTATTTTGAAAGGTTTCAAATTGCATCTTTTGGAATGTTACTGATGATGGACCTGGAATTTCTGTGACATCAGCCATGTGCGTGGCAGCAATGCCTGATTTATAGGTATCCCCTTCACGAAGTTCTTTGGTGCTGTTTTGCATTTTTTGTTGTAGTTTTCTATCAATTTTCCTTTTCTTAAACTCTATACTGTTTTCATATTTAATTCGCCTTTTCCTTGTCTTATCTTCTTTCTGAGCATGTTTCTCAAAAACCTTTCCTGGTGAAATACCTAGCGATTCATTAATTTTATTGAGATATGTCAATCCATATTCTTTTGAGCAACTGTACAGTCAACACGATTCAACAGATTTTCAGTTGCTGAAAAATGACATCTTTTTGGGGCCTTGGTAGCTAACATGTTATTAAACGATTCCACATCTTTAGTTGATCCACCTGGTGCAATTTTATGAGCATTCTTAACAAATATACTGAAAACAGATGCTAAGTCTGATCTAAGATCTTCACCTGACAAATCTCGACCATAAGGTAGAGACTTATGCCTATAGTTTTCTGCATTTTGTATATAGCCACACCAATGTCCACATCCACTATGATCGCCAAATGCGTGTGGTACAATCTGACTCAAAGACCGACTACAACCATCAACGTCACCCTTGTTTTGTGCAACAGCATAGTTAAAGCACTTTTGGATCCACTTTATTACTTTCGATGAAAGACATTTGTGCTTCTTAGCAAGGTTGTACAAGCTGTTCCCTAAATGTTTCACTGTATGATTCAGATCACTCCACTTTTCAACGTTATGTGACAACTCTTGTTTTATCCTAGCCATTGTTGTACAGTCATCATCCATAATGATAACACCAACTTTCACGTTTTCTTTTTCAACTGCTAAGACACATTCCCCACCAACATCCGGTTCCATAGCCTTTGAACTGCCATTCCAATTTTTAACACAATTGTGCTTTGGTGGTTCTTTACCTTTGTTTATATTCAAATTGCAGGTCCGACAATCTTTTATGCGTACCCCATAAGCACATATTTTTCCTGAACGATTTCCAATCATTGTCCCAACTCCAGATTTGCTATCATAACATCTACCAGACCCCCTTTTTTGCCATGCCATATCATATTTGAATTCAGCAAATAAATGTTCATCACTGTCTACCGGAAGACTATTATTGTCAACATTTGCTTCTGCAATATTCTGTGTAGTTGCTGCTACAGGCTGATTATTGCCCACTGTTGTCTCCAGGACAGGCTGGTCATTATTCAGGGTAGGTTCTGCTACAGGCTGATGAATTTCCACTGTTGCAGTTTCAGAAATTGCACTGTAATAAAAAATGATTACTTTTGCATTCAAATGATGCAATCTGATGAAGGTCTTCACTGTTTGTAAATTCATATCAAAACCCTGCAAAACCTCTCTGTGAAATATATAACATTAGTTCATTGATGTAAGGTTAATAATGACTAGGCTTTATATTTGTATTACTTTAAAACTTAACATCTTTCTAAGATTTGCACAATTGTAGACTGCTTTATGCAGTCTGATCATGGTCTGCACTGTTTTTAGTTTGTTTGTTATATATACTAATTTATTTTAGCTCGATTGTGAAGAGAATGAATGAATGAATGGTGTTTTACGGCACGTCGACACATAAATAGGTCATTTTGTGCGCGCAAAGATTAATGAATGTGATGACAAAAATAATTATATTAAATAAATATGGTTAAAATTTATTAAAACTATTTACAAATAAATAAATTAAGTTATTTACAAATAAATAAATGAAAACATCAATTAAATACAGGGAAATCAACGATATTCTAAACTATTTAACCCGTCAAGGTTTTAAACTAAAAATGTTTGAACAGTTTAACGTCTTTTAAAAAAGCAAATACATTGGTTACATTAACTTTATCAAAAAGCTCTTTCATACTATCGACACTGTAGAACTTCGCTCTCATTGGAGCAAAGTCAACACAGTCGATAAGTATATGCTTAACAGTAAGCGGTGCAAAACAGGGCACACACTCTGGAACAGCTTCACGCTTTAAAAGATACGAATGGGTACAGCGGGTATGTCCTATTCTGCACCGAGCTAAAATAACTTCTTCTCGACGAATAATCCTATTGCTAGGATGCCATTCGCCAAGTTTTGGTTTGATATAATGTAACTTATTATGTATGGCAAGATCCCAAGAGGACTGCCATGAACTAAAAATATACTTATTAATATTAGATTTAAAATCTGTAAAAGGTAGTTTAATATATGAAATATTCAAGCTTAAGGCCGCTTTCGCAGCCTTATCAGCTTTATCATTTCCGCTAATTCCTGTATGACCAGGAAGCCAGCAGAGAACAATAGTATTTTCTTTACATAGAACATTGTATTTATTTAAAAGTTGAAGAACAAGAGGATTATCATCTTTCATGCCATTTATGGCTTGAAGAGATGAAAGTGAATCAGAAAATATAATAAACTGTTTTTTCACAGAATCATT